>JAVTVY010008148.1:0-44906 GCA_036873755.1 Hanleya hanleyi | reverse complement strand
TTTGTATTTTAGACGCCCAAATGGTCCCCAAAACGACTTAAATGAAAGATGGGGTCATCTAGCTGTTTGAAAATTGGTATTACCCTTGGATTAGGGGACTGAAACTTCCAACGCTAATATTTTAATGAAATTCTAGACGATTGCTATATGTCACTTGACACTATATTCTGAAAAAAATGTAGATTTTTCGGTCAAATTGTTGCAACTTCTATGTCTGCTATTTTCTCCGCAAGAAACTGCATCGTGAATTAGGAAGTAATTGCCTTCTGCGAAATAATACAGTGTGAAATAATACATTTTGGGCGTCTGATAAGGACAGCAAGGAGAAACAATTTTGAAAAAAGCGTGCAAATTGGCTCGAGCCAACCCTAATATTGTTCGCTATATAGTTAAAACGTTTCATGTTTAAATGTAGTTTCGTTCCGGAAATAGAGTAGACCGAAGGCAGGGTGCTATGGGTTTAATCCGTATTGGCCAGGGTGAAATCCCACCATTGATGGTATTCCCACCATACATGCGACGGAAATGAACAGCGCAATGCAACTTTAGGTCGGTTTGGAGATGTTCATACAATCACTGGAATCATCCATTTCTTTGAACGTTTGCTCTATTTTTGCATCGTTCTGGCCACGGAGTGATGTGAAGCAGACTTGTCAGAAACTGCAAAACGAATATATCCCCCACCCATTTCTGAGGGATTCTCAAAAACCGTTCAAAGTTTCCTGTCCAGGAATATTTCCTAATTTGATGTTGTCAGTGGAACCCGAACGAGATACTTTGGCAAGTAACACACGTATCAAACTGTATACTATAACATTTGTACGAATTTGCGAAAGAGTCTACATGTTTAGCCTTGAAACGGCAAGAGAGTGAATATAAAATATTGATAACTTCAACAGTCGAATAATATCATATAACAACAATATTACCGGTGTGATGGATAAGAATGTCCTGCTGACATGCGTCCGTTTTCCTATTCTTTTGCATTGCAACTAAAGACGGACGCTTGTCACCAATGTGGAGAAAAGTGTCCTACCTGGGTTAGAAGATAGAAACCGGACATTCTTAGCCTTAACACCGATATTAGATATTGAGTCAAAGCGTGACTGAGATACATCAAACTCTAGATAACGACTTTACAATGAAAATCATATGGATTAAGAATACCGATCAGTAATAAGGATTTGATAGTTTTGGAACTTCACGAAGTCTTGCTGGCATCGTTGAAAAGTGTTGACCGCTTCTCTCTTGCAGGAAACTAGCCTAGTTTTACGTGTACTACGAAAATAATCTGCTTTCCGTTTTAGAAAAAAATACACGGGAACTAGTACGAACAGCTGTGTTGTATTGTACAATGTACTCTCTGTTATGCCGAAACTGTGAAGTCCCTCGAGTTTGTATGCAGAATGAAATTTGCTGATGGTCATCGTTATACTGGATAATGGCACCCCATAACTGGCTTGTATGAGTTCGGTGCGGTAGCCTGTCTTGAATTTTCATTATGAAATCGGAAATGCCAAAAAAAACAAAACAAAATAAAATGCAAGGAATTAGATTGGTTTATATCAATTTGTATATTTTGCATGCTCGGAATGTTGATAATATTGTCGTTCGAATCAGGTAATCCAGATAATGACGTTCGTTCCCACGAATTTTTTCGATGGGTGTTAATTTCTGAATACATACTCTCAAAGGATACTATAATTTTGAGAATTCTTCCACAATAACCCGAGAACGGGACAGTGCAAAAATAGAACGAGCGTCCAAAAGTATATATTTTTTTAAGACTAACAGCCGTCATTTTGAATTTATCAATGGTGCCTTGTTCTTGTTATTATACGAAAAATCCTCAAAACTGTTGCTGTTTTTAGAATATGACGTCACCCTGATGTGGCCGCGTAATTTTTTAAAGTCATTTTGACGGCCATCTTGAATTGTTGTATCTTTAGCGCCTAAAGTGTAGAATTCAGCAAGCTCAATTTCTTTAAAGAACATATACAAACTTTCTACAAAAAACAAATGCCTCTCGAAGTTCACTTTTAGGAATACATGTACTTGTTCAGTCTATTATGGTGAGAGATTGTATCATTCTGGCTGTCGTTGAAAATCAGAAATCTCACGATTCACGAAGAAATCGATGAAATGGTTATTAAACGAAGGAATGCTACCTCCGTTGCAGAGACCAATTTGTACTTCATGGAAGCATTTGAATACATCGTGTTTCAGTCGTGGTATTGGTGACTCTTCCTTTGTTGTCCCCGCTATTTAGTGAGGGGGGGGGGGGGACTTAGAAACACCGGTGTTCGTAATTCCGTAGTTCCGTAATATTTTCTTGTCCGGACAATAACTCGTGAACGATTTAACCGATCAACTTCAAACTTGGGGTGTGCCTTGACATTGGCGAGAGGACGGTTGGGATTATTTTTCAGTAATGTGCGTAACCTAATATGGCCGCCGTCAGCCATATTGGATTATAAGCAGTTGGATCTTAGATTTCCTTGTCCGAACAATAACTCATGAACGATTTAACCGATCAACTTCAAACTTGGGGTGTGCCTTGAACTTGGTGAGAGGACGGTTGGGGTTGTTTTTCAGGAATGTGCGTAATTTAATATGGGCGCAGTCACCCATATTGGCTTATAAATAGTTGGATCTTGTCCGGACAATAACTCGAGAACGATTCAACCGATCTACTTCATATGTGGGGAGTTCCTTAACAGTGTTGAGAAGAGGGCGTGCTTAATCCAATATGGCCACCATCAGCCATACTGGATTTCATTGGATTTTAAGCAGTTTGATCTTGTCCGGACAATAACTGGAGTACGATTCAACTGATCTACTTCAAACTTGGGGAGTGCCTTGACACCGGTGAGAGGACGGTTGGAATTGTTTTTCAGCAATGTGCATAATCCAATATGGCCGCCGTCAGCCATATTGGATTATAAGCAGTTGGATCTTGTCCGGACAATAACTCGTGAACGATTTAACCGACCAGCTTCAAACTTGGGGTGTGCCTTGACATTGGTTAGCGCACGGTTGGGATTGTTTCTCAGCAATGTGCGTAATCTAATATGGACGCCGTCAGACATATTGGATTATAAGCAGTTGGATCTTGTCCGGACAATAACTCGAGAACGATTCAACCGATCTACTTCATACCTGGGGAGTGCCTTGGCATTGTTGTGAAGAGGATTAGGATTGTTTTTCAAGGACGTGCTTAATCCAATATGGCCACCATCAGCCAAACTGAATTTCATTGGATTTTAAGCAGTTTGATCTTGTCCGGACAATAGCTAGAGTACGATTCAACTTATCTAATTCAAACTTGGGAAGTCCCTTGACCTTGGTGAGATCCCGGTTAGTATTGTATTTCATGAACGAGCATAATTCAATTTGGCTGCCATCTACCAGCGATATTGGATTATAAGCATTTTAAACAGTTGCATCTTGTCTGGACAACAACTCTAGAATAATTCAACTGATCGACTTGAAACTTGCAGTTTGGCTTCACATCGGTGAGAGGACAGTTGTCATTGCTTTACAGTTACCTGTGTAATCCAAGATGGCCACCATCAGTCATCTTAGATTTTCAGCATTTAGATCTTGTCTGGACAATAACTCTAGAACGATTCAGCCAATCTACTTCAAACTTGGGAAGTGCATGGACATTGGCGAGAGGACAGTTGGTATTATGTTTTATGGATATGCATAATCCAATATGGGTGACATCCGCTGTATTAGATTATGTTAAGCTCATCAGCGATATCTCCATTTTCAAATCATACTCTTCATCAATGATATGAGGTATCATCGACCAAAACAAATCGACCATAGATTACATCCACCATCACTGGCGCTGCTGCTGCGGGGGCCATGGACCTCTATGGTCGATTTTTAAATTTACGACACCTGGACCACCTTTTCTCTCTTAAACGAAGGATTCCGACTGAAAATTAGGTTAATCGGCGACATTATGCGAGAAATAAAATAATGGAACACGGATTATTATATACATACTTGTGTTGGCCGTCTAGTGGTGAAAAATTTACAGGAGAAATGCTACCGGCAGATATTATAGATAACGTAAACGTTGCATATTCAGCTCATGGAAAACCGCACTAGAGTGAAACATCTCAAATATGAACATTCGGATATTAGATGGAACTGAGATTAAAGTGATTGATTGATTGTTTATTCACCATTTCATCAAATGTATATACAAACATAATATATAATACGGCTGTATAAATGGCGGGAATAAAACCCCAGGGGGCTTGTTCTATCCCAAACTGATAATATTTAAAAAAGTATGCGACTGGGTGAAAAAGGTGTTCAGTTTCTGCTGTAATTATTTACGATATGTATATATGAATATATGCAGTAAATATATGTATAAGGTGAATATATAATCGAGATCAGGTGCTGTACATATAGTGAAATTCTGTCAATTTGATAATTCTGAGAGCTCGATGGATCATATGATTAACAATACAGGTATGTACAAAAGAGGTTTGTCTCTTCACTAAATTAATATACATTGTGTATTTACAGTTCCAAGTAATATAGGTCTATAGATAAACATGTAAAATAATAAAAAAAATAAAATAAAAAAATAAAATTAGGCCCAAGTAAATCTGGCAGCAACTTTTGTTGTGTATTATAGTGTGTACACCCTCCAATGCTTGGATAGATATATATGGCGATCATCAGTACTTCAGGCGCTTAACAAGGTAGGCCTTTAGACGCGATTTGAAAAGTGAATAGGATGGGGAGGCTTTTATGTCAGTGGGCAATGAGTTCCACACTCGCGGTGCTTTCGTTTTTGTAGAATAATATGATAGATTTGAAATTGCTCGGATTCTGTAGAGATTCAGGTCAGATTGGCGGGTGGGGTAGCAGTGAACTTCTGATAGTTTTGTAAAATAGCTTATAAATGTGTTCGGTAAAGAAAATGGTGTGTGAAAAAAATTGTGGGTAAGTAATAATATCAGGTGGTCATTGATATGATGAAATGGTAGGATGTTTAATTGCTCAAGTAATGGACAGGTATGGGCGTATTTGTTACTAGAAGTTATTAAGCGAATAAGTCTTTTTTGAAGCACGACTAGAGGCCTGAGGTGTGTTGGGAACGTGTTACCCCATACAATGTTGCAGTAAGATATATAGGAATAAAACAAGGAATAATATAGTATGATCAAAGTTTTCCTGTTTAGACAGTGTCGTACATTATTAATAACACCAATATTTCTCGAGATTTTAGAGGCCAATTCATCTATATGAGTTTGCCAGTTTAGTTTGTCGTTAAAATGAATACCAAGGAATTTGAAGTTGGTAACAGATTCAATTTCAGAGCCAAATATATATATTTTGGGGGTAGTAGTATTGGCCTGTCTGTTTGGTTTGAAGAATATGTATTTAGTTTTCTTCACATTTAAAGAGAGTTTGTTACAGGATAACCAATTGTGAAGTTTTTCAAGTTCGTGGGACATTGTCTCAGCTAGTCTATCGGAATCAGTATCAGAGAGAGTGGCGCTAGTATCGTCGGCAAAGAGAGTGATGTCTAGAGCAGATGTGGCTTTATTTATATCATTGATGTATATTAAGAAGAGGATGGGGCCTAGTATTGAACCTTGCGGCACACCAGTGTTTATCGCATTGAGCGGCGAGAGTATACCATTGACGGATACGCATTGTGATCGGCTTGTTAGATAGCTGCGAAACCAGTTGTTTGCAACTCCCCGGAAACCATAGTAGTCGAGTTTGTACAAGAGAATCTCATGATTAACTGTATCAAATGCTTTCGAAAGATCTAAAAAGGTGGAGATACTAAACTGCTTCGATTCTTTGGCAGAGGCAAGTTTGTCATAGAGGGAGAGAACTGCGTGGAATGTAGAATGGTTAGCACGGAATCCGTATTGGTTTTGGCAGATAATGTTGTTAGTTTCTAGAAAAGTAGTTATCCTGATTGCCACAAGTTTTTCAAAGATTTTGCTCAGGCAAGGGAGAACAGAAATTGGTCGATAATTTTCTACTGTGGTTTTGCAACCAGACTTGAAAATAGGAGTGATTTTTGCAGTCTTAAGAGCATTGGGAACAATTCCGCTTTGAAACGATAAGTTAACAATATGCGAAACGGGGGAGGATATTAGGCTCGATATTGGTTTTATGAGAGACATGCGAATATCGTCAATACCAGGTGAGCCATTTTTGTGCACCGATATGACTTCAATAATATCAAGCGGTGTACACGGTTTGAAATTCATTATTATAGTGTTGGTCAAGATAATTTGTGAAGTCGGCTTGGGTGTTTGGGATTTTCGAGGCAAGATCGGAGGCAACTGAGGAAAAGTAGTCATTGAAGTGGGTGGCAATTTCTGCAGGATCAGTAATATCGTTACCATTGGAGGTGAATACACGGGGGAGAAAGCTAGATTTCTTACGGTTCAATAACCCATTTATAATTTTCCATGTTTCCTTAATATTATTGAAGGAGTCATTGAATTTTTGTTCATAATATCTGTTCTTGGCTAATCTGGGAGTATGATTCAGTTTGTTTCGGTATAGTTTGTATTCACGAGTTGTATCATAATGTTTGTTCGAGACATGTAGCCTGTATAATCTGTTTTTTTCCTGAATTGAGCGAAGGATACATGGGGTTATCCATGGTTTAGATATTGAAACTCTATGAGTACTTGCATGTTTTGTTATTATAGGAAAGCTTTCGTTATAAATACCGTTGAAATGATCTAGAAAGCTGTCCATAGCGCTATTAGCGTCATAGGCATTAGTAATGTCTTGCCAGTCCATGTCTCTCAGCTTTTCCGAGAAAAGAGTTTTTTGATCGAGGCTTATTTTACGCGATTTGAAACTGTTTATTGGATGTTTGGCTGTGGGTAGAGAACAACTAGTTGTGTGGAACATAGGGAAATGATCACTAATGTCGGAGAGTATGATACCGGAACCAAGGTCATCATCATGAAAATTCGTGAAAATGTTGTCTATTAATGTGGCAGAGTGGGATTTAACTCGGGTGGGTTTGGTGATTTTAGGGAAAAAATAAAATGATTTCATAATCTCGAAAAACTCCTTAGTAGGACCATGGTTCTCGGTTTTGAAACGATCAATGTTAAAATCACCCATTATGACTCATTTTTTTGTTTTCTGGTTTCAGGGTGTTCAAAATTGAGAGTAGACTAGAGTTAAAATTAGTAACGTTTTTCCCGGGTGGTCGATAAATAATTCCGATTATATATGTTTCGTTATTAATAGTTACTTCAATAAATAAAGATTCGTGTTCCTCATTAACGTCTTTGAAGGAAATATCTTCGCGGATCTTACACTTTGTGAATTCTTCTTTGATATAGAGAACTACCCCACCACCCCTTTTTGTGTTCCTTGATAGAGGAAAAGGCTGATAGCCGGGAATGCTGAATAACTTTTCGGTAGAAGGGTCAAGCCAACTTTCGGATATACCTATGAAAGAGAAGTTGAAATTCATATTATGTATGAGGGCTAGGACTTCAATGAAATGTTTGTTTAGGCTTCTCGCGTTAATATGGAGGGTAGACAAAGATTTTTTATCAGAGATAGAGTTTGTGTTCATAAATGATTGAAATTCTTCTTCAAAATGATAGTTTGATTGGTGTGAGCTGATACTCTCAAAATGAGAATATTCTCCTTCCGTATCATCGGTTACATAGGCTGAATTTTTGTCCCCCGCCGCAACGCGGCCGGGGACTTTAAAATGGTTCTTGCTTCTATGTGTCCGTGCATGCACGGACATGTCCGTGCAAATACTTCGTAAGCAATAACTTCTAAATGCTTTGTCGGATTCCTCCGAAATTTGGCATCTGCATTCTGTGCAACAAGACGTCTCTTGGTACTACGTTTCAGCAAGATCCGCCTGTAGGTGGCGCCACTGGGTCTTGTTCCAATCTTTAGTGCATGTCCGTGCAAATACTTCGTAAGCGATAACTCCTAAATGCTCTGTCGGATTCCTCCGAAATTTGGCATCTGCATTCTTTGCGACAAGACGTCTGGTGGTATTACGTTTCAGCAAGATCCGCCTGTAGGTGGCGCCACTGGGTCTTGTTCCAATCTTTAGTGCATGTCCGTGGATGTTCGTGCAAATGCTTTATAAGCGATAACTCCTAAATGCTTTGTCGGATTCCTCCAAAATTTGGCATCTGCATTCTTTGCGACAAGTCGTCTGTTGGTATTACGTTTCAGCAAGATCCGCCTGTAGGTGGCGCCACTGGGTCTTGTTTCAATATTTAGTGCATGTCCGTGCAAATACTGCGTAAGCGATAACTCCTAAATGCTTTGTCGGATTCCTCCGAAATTTGGCATCTGCATTCTTTGCGACAAGACGTCGCTGGTATTACGTTTCAGCAAGATCCGCCTGTAGGTGGCGACACTGGGTCTTGTTCCAATCTTTCATGCATGTCCGTTCATGTTTGTTCAAATCCTTCGCGAGCGATAACTTTCGAACAATTTGTCGGATTTCTTCGAAATTTGGTAAATGCATTCCCTGCGACAAAACACCGTTGGTGATGCGTAAACCCACCCGGAGGTGGCGCCACTAGAGTTCATTCCATTATTCCATGCTGCAAGTGATAACTTAGAAACACTTGGTCGAATTTCTTTGAAATATCCTACATATGTACCTTTCTGGGTAACATGAGAAACGTTGTGGCTCATCGGATTCTTCTCAAATTTGGCATGGATTTACCATGCCAGGAGCTGTTGCTTGGGATTGCCTTTCGCTCACTTGCACTCACAGGTGGCGCCACCTGGTGGCAACATCACAAATTCGTTTCCGGGTAATAACCTGAGAACTGACCATCGGATTCTTCTCAAATTTTGTATGAATGTACCGTGACATAAGATGTCGCTTGATAATGCATTTCACTGACTTGCGCCTAGAGGTGGCGTCACCGGGTGTCAAAATCTAAATTTGGTTTCTGGGCAATAACTTGAGGACCCTCATCGGATTCTTCTCAAATTTGGTATGCAGATGTCCCCAAGATACTATGTTCCTTGGGATTGTATTTTTCCCACTTCTGCCTACAGGTGGCGTCTCCTGGTGGAAAAATTTGTTTCCGGGCAATAATTTGGCAACTGCTCATCAGATTATTCTCAAATTTTGTATTCATATGTGACCCGCCCCAAATAACATGAACACCGGTGGGCATCTAGTACCGGCAATAACTGAGAACCCCTCTTCAGAGTCTCAAAGTTCATATGCCGGTACCATGACATGAGATGTCATTTGGGATTGTGTTTTGCCTGCTTGCACCTACAGGTGGTGACTCCTTGTGGCAAAGTCTAAATTTGGTTTCTGGGCAAATTTAGTTTGCAGATAATATGCCATGAGTTGTCTCTTGGGGTTGCATTTCGGTTACATAATTTTCATGCTACATGGTAAAGAAAATATATTACAGTAGCAATCAACATTCAGTCAGCCATTTGGAGTTGATCTCAAAACCTGGGAAGGTGGAAAGACCCCTCTGCTTCTTACGCCTGTGAAGTAGCTGTTGCCATCCTCATGAATATCTTCTGAAACCGACAGCGCTTATAAATATTGCTGCCATTTTGGCGGGGGACCTAGCATCCTCTGGCTGCTTGTCAGGATAATTTAACTGTAGGGGATTAAAACACATATTTTCGAATCCATCCATGAGTGAATCTTGAGATGAATGTGGAGAGGAGCATTAACATCCTCATTATAGAATGGTAGCTCGCATAGTAAATTCATGTTGGGTATGATAAGGATTTAATCATCAGCACTGAGGGTGTAATCACTAAGTACATTGCTTGTATGTAGTTATAGTTAAAGGGATACTGCATGGGCATGAATATCAAAATTGCGTTTGCAGGTGGAACAATGTGATAGATTACTTTTACATAATATACATACATTGAAGAAAATATATTTGAATATGGCATGAATATGGATAATATAGACAATGAGACAAACCTTGGAACATAAAATGTTGACAAATATGAGAAGACAAAGAAATATATACATAAGGAAAATAACGACAATGAAGACATTCAGTACTCGACTGTGTTTCGTGGGTGGGGGAGGGGACGGCGCCCGGTTCATAATCATGTTTTATACTTAAGATTGTATCCCGTGACAAGCACTTGGTCAATATATACAGACACTGGGGAAAACATAATTATAATGATGTCGCTAAGTACGGTAGTGCACTGGACTATATGTCATCGTAAATCAACATTTATAGCAAACGCTCGAAAAGTAATTTGAGTCATTTGAAAAAAAAGAAAAGAAAAAAACAGTTTTCCAGATTAAATCTCTTATCAGGTCAGGTGTCAAACATGCGCCGTGAAAGAAAACTTATTTTAAATACGTACAAAAAAAGGGAATTTGTGGTGAATTAAAATCACCTGTGTAAGACCTATAGAATGGAGTACAGGCAGAAAAACAACTAAGGATTATTTACATTTGAATAATGGGAGAGTTGTTGTTCACAACGAATTAGAGTGAGTGAACGAAGGCTTGAAATGTAATTAGCACAAGTAAGTCTGATGAATACGTTTGTTTTCACACCTCTGAACGGGTCGGAGGATTAACACGCAACGAAAAAAATCCATTTGAGATACGTTCAGTACAATTGTAACTGAACAATAGTAATCGGGAATTTGTGGAGACTAAGAACAATTGTACAGAGTGTTGAGTGCACGCGAGAAAAACAAAATAACAAAAAACCCCAGGAGATTATATACATTAGAAAACGTGGATAGTCAGTGTTCACAGCGTAGTAGATAGACCAATTAACAGTTGTAAGCTTGAAGTATATTGGTAATAGTTTCAGGCATTAACTTTGCTGTTTGTAGACGTATAAACGTTTCCATGTACCGTCGTACAAATTCATATGCTATAACGTATGACAATATAATGGGTGGATGATAGATGGGAAATATACAGATATTACACATATATACATATATATTAAATACAAAGATTATACACATTATATTACAGATAGTTCGTTAATATACGGATACGTGTAGATAATGATTTATATGTATATCCTTTAGTGTGTTCGTTGAGGAGAAGGGACTGTATGTGTTATTTTAGTTCAGTGAATGCTCCGAGTCGGGGCGATATCCTCTTCTCTTACCTCCTTTCCGTCGACATACAGCTTGCCTCGTGTGAATCTTACTTTCTTCCCTTCATTGAAACATAGGTTCATGTGTTCTCTAAAGAAGCTTTTTTTCTTTCTGTCCTCGGGGATCAAGTCCTCTGTTACAAACATAGGAGAGTCCTTTAACAGCTGTCTGGCCTGGAATAACACTTCCCTACGCTCGGGCCTGTAGATGAATTTCGCGACTATGTGTCGGTTCTGGCCGGGCCTTTTCTCACCTGTGCGATGTACATTTTGAAGAGTTATATTCGGCATTTTTAGTTTGTTCTTGATAACTTTATCTATTAGATCCTTCGGATTTTCACCAACCTTTTCTTCTATACCTCCAAAACGCAGGTAGAATCCACGACTGTGACGTTCGCTGTCCTGTGCTCGTTGCTTCAGTTCCTCATTCTCTTTCTGCAGGGCCTGTACCGTATTGCGCAACTCTTTGAGTTCAGGCAAGACTATGGTGTCCAAAAGTTTCTTGTTGTCTTGTACGTCTTTGTCCGTGTGTTCAAGACCCAAGATTATTTCAGTTTGTCGGCGTTCAACTTTTGTAATTCTCTCGAGAAAATTTTCTTGCTGAAGGGCGATTTTGTTAATTGAATGCTGCAAGCCGCTTATGGACCGTCTCATAAACTGATTGAAAGACTCGCCTTGGTGGTCGTCCATGTTGCTCTCTGAGGCCTCACTGTCGCTCTCGGAACTTACTTCAGATTTTTCATTTCCTTCTGGTTTCTGGCCCTTTCTTTTGGGTACTGTTTTCTTAGATCTTTGGGCCTTAGGTGGCATGATTTGTCCTCAAATATTTGCGATGATATGCGATAAGATAAGTAAAGTGTATAGGCTGATCAGTAGGTGGAACCGGGAGCCGAGATAAAAACACGTCTACACTCCACGCATGCCAGTACCTTCTAAAAAGAGGTCAAATTCTTATGAATGTTGTTTGACCACCGACTAACATTCAAATCGCATATACATTGAAAGCTAAGTGCACGAGGAGATCAGTGGGGAGGAGATCAGCAAACACTTCTCCATTTATATCGATCACTTCTTCGTTCCAAAATTGATTGTGACTCTATTGTTTTCAACGCTGCAAGCAAATCAAACTTGGCAAAGCTAGATCCTATTCTCCATCAAGGACTAAGACTTTGCCTTGGAGCGTTCAGAACATCCCCTAAAGAAAGCTTATATGTCGAAGCAGATGGATTTCCTTTAGAACTTCGAAGAATTAAATCATCACTGCAATAAATCACAATATTGCGATCAAATCACTCGAATCCTGCGTATAACTGTGTTTTCAAATCGTGGATCTCTATTTGAAGAAACCCTCCATTATTCCACCTCTTGGAATTCGTATGAAACCACACATTGTAGCAGCTGGTATTAAGCTTGGTCAAATTTTACCTAACAAGCTCTTACCAATTCCACCACGGCAGTTAGCTCAACCAGAAGCAGACATTTCTCTAACGAAATATAAAAAGGCAGACACGAGCCAGCTCTTGTATACACAAGAATTTGGTCTACTGAGAGAGAAATACGGATCGCATCAGGCTATTTTTACAGATGGTTCTAAAGATGGCGAGAGAGTAGCATGTGCTACTATCTTTAGTTCCAAAACTAAAACCTGTCGACTACCAGGCAAAAGTTCGATATTCACTGCAGAAGCAAAAGCTATATTGTTGGCTTTAGAAGGTATTGGTTCCACTAAAAGGAAAGAAATATGTCATATTCTCAAATTCACTGTCATGCCTCCAAGCGATTAAAAGTGGAACTTCGACTCATCCCACTATCTTGCGTATTCTGCAACAACATGACTGTAAATTTCAGACCCTCTATCTGTACTTATGTGAGACGGCTGTTTCAATCTTTATGGGATGCTGTGAATAATAACAAACTTCATAAGTTCAAAAAAACTGTCGACTATACTCATCTGAACAGCCAGAAACGTTTCGATCAAACCATGATCAGGCGATGTAGAATCGACCATACAAGATTAATTCAAGAACATTTACTAAGAAAAGAGCCAATCCCAAGGTGTATTCCATGCCATGAAGAGCTCACGGTGAAACATTCTTATCGAATGCATAGATTTTAAGATTGTAAGAGATGCTTTTTATCGATCGACTACCTTGGAAGATCTTTTTAGTCGGGTGAGGGAGGATTGCATATTCGGTTATTTGAGAGAAATCGGTTAGTTGCATAAGTTTTAATGCGTGTATGTTTTAATGTGTTGGATTACTAAGTTATTGGCTTCAGTACTTGGAATTTTGTTTGATCGTCGCTATATAGCTGAAATATTGCTGAACGCGACATTAAACCTTAATTCTCTCTCTCTCTCTTTCTCTCTCTTTCTCTCTCGGAAAATGATGAAATATTAACAACAACACACATTAACAATTTAGAGCAATTCCATTGTTTCCAGAATCGAAAGAGCCGAAGCGTAAACATTATCGAAATGCGTACTTTACTAGACTTCGCTATTTTTTTCCGAATGCATCACCATATTGCAATTCATTTGTGGTTTAATTGACAGCATTAATTTGTTTTGAAATAAGGTTGTTATAGGTAATGAAGGTATCGCACTGATGACTGAAATCAAATGTCGAGGATTCTTTAATATGTATAGCTGAACTGGGGAAATCTTATGGCTACGGACACGCGTACACTGAGAATGTTCAAGAACTGAAATGTTCAATTATGTATTGATGAGGAATATTAATTACAGCTTAAACAGAAATATTACATTATCGGTGATCGATGGTAAAATAGTTCCTACAATCATTGCGTAATAAGATTCCCATATAATACAGTGTAAGATTCATATGGTAACAGCGGCTGCGATACGTCCTCCCACATACGTATATGGCATGAGCGCGTGCAACACAGGCTGACTAATCGCGATGCCCGAAACAAGTTGTAGGCATGACGCGATCCAACAAAGTTTCTCTCCGAGTGTCGTTAATATTTCTACTGAAATATTGATTAAAGTAACGACTTAAATTACATGGGAAATGCATATAATATTAGCTTGATCATGGGATGAAAATTCACACTCACGAGAAGGAAAATACATCTCGCCTGGCGGCTCAGTCGGCTTGTATTTCCCTTCTCTCGAGTGCGAATTTTTATCCCATGATCAAGTTAAATGTGATCCTCTTACTCCTAGGCAAGTAAGAGGTTGCTGATAAAAACACCAGGCGCAATTATGTGATTTAACCCTATCCGGTCTGGGCTTTTTGGGGTCGGTCATGGCCTGGGGGGGGACCGAAATGGTTCCCTCTAATTATTTTTCTTACCTCTTGAGCTAAGAGGCTGAAACTTGCCACACTATACGCCTGGATCAAACTTTACCAGAAAATATATAAAAAAAATCCAAGATAGCCGCTGCGATGACGTCACAGTGACGTGATTTTCACAGACATTTTTGAGCGATATTTCGGTCAGATTTTTCGATTTTTTTCTATTTATGCAATTTATTCCACAAAAACTGCATGATAAATTAGTAAATATTAATGTAATGTAAAATAAATAGAGGATATTGCACTGTTGAGTTTGAATAGCATAAATATTTGTTCGAGTGAAAGGTGGAAGGATAACCCACGAGACGCGAAGCGTCGAGTGGGTTATCCTTCCACCTTTCACGAGAACAAATATTTATGCTATTCAAACTCAACAGTGCAATATTCTATTTATTATTTATAGAACATTATTTTTTTTATCAATTTTGTAATATTAGACACCGTGGGCTGTCTTTTGAAGTAATTTTCTAACACAAATTAGGTCGGATTTTATTTTGTTTATGCCGCGGAGAAATACAAAGACATTAGCCAATGGGAATGGAAGAGTCCCGTCTGAAGTCACGTGCAACTGTCAATCAAGCGGCGAAAGATCGCGATCGAAGCGAGAAGAAAAAATCTTCTTGAATTTAGAAGAGTTTACAGACTTTCAGTTTACCCGACAGTGAAAGGAAGGCAAGTTCTCACGAAGGACAGTGACACGTGGGCCTGTTGATAGCTGTCTACATCTCGGTTCAGTTGAATTGCCTGAAGTGAAACCGGAAGAACGGGCAACAGAAACACAACACTGCTGACTCGACTCGCGACTGTGCCGAACACGCATGGTCGGATAAACACGACAAACTGCAACTTCAAGCTCTCCGTCTGGGTAACTGTATGTGGAAACCGCTATGCAGCATATGAGAAATCAACTTTAGAGCTATCCCCTTTTAGCTTGTTTGTATATCTTTGGGCTCGAACGTAACTGACGCGTTTTCCTACTGAACATGCAGAAAGCCAGCCCATCGCAGTTTGCGGGTTTCACGCTTTTCTGCATCATCTTTGCGAAAGTCTATAAGGACCCAAGGTGGTTAGTAACTTTATTTCTACTCATACCAGTATTAATTGTGCATTCTTGGTTGACGTAACAACTGTTGTTTTATGTCGAAGGAGCCTAAAAGTTCACTTACTGCGAAAGTCTAAAAATAGACCTGACATCACGATATCAGGTCATATCGTCCAAGGTCAAATCGTCCAAGACCAGTGGAAAACACTTCGCCCAAATATTGAGACAGATCGACGGACGATTGAGGCCGATCACTCAAAGTATTTTATAGATCGTACCAGCGCTGCGTGGATATGTTAGCTAACACTTAAATAACAGATATATTGAATTTTATATGAAATGATCTGTATATATATTCATTCCATGACGAAGTTTTGAAGGGTTATGAATTGTTGGCAAGCATTCTCGGAATGAAAGTACCGTAGTGAAAGAAGTAGTTCCGGCAACGTCACTGTCAGGTCAGAGTTCACATGTACTCAGCAGTTAGATAACAAAAGTGTTATCTAACTGCAAAAGTGTTATCTAACTGCAATGAAAATATCACTTTTAAGAGTGAAGAAAATATAAGGATTTCACTGTTATATAAATAATAAAATAGTTTTCGCCCACTTTTCGTCGCGGAAAAGCAGAAATTTGAAGAAATATGACAAAAACATCAGTTGTCTGGTACCCCCACATGGCCGCCATCTTGAATTTACCCATGATCCTCTGCTCGGGGGTTATGCAAAAAGGCTCAAAAAGTCACGAAGTTTCAGCTCTCCATTTTTTGTCGGTCCGGAGATAGCGCAGACAGTTTGGTAGAGGGGTCATGTCAGGTAGGGTTAATAGCTTAATAGCTAGCGGAATAGAAACATTGGGTATTTTGTATCTGGTTGTAGCTGGGGGCACATCATGTTTTCTGTGCCAATTATTATCTCATTAATATATCTGTTGAAAAGATCGTACTAATCATCCCCATCATCATAGGTGCCATCCCAGTAAACCTTTATAGGATCTTTGTGATGGGCAGCATTTCTTAGCAAGCCAATGCAAATATCGCATTTCCATTTGAAATTTTTAATTGACGACTCAAGTGCTTCAGAACTGAAAGATGAAGAGTGATGCACTGCTGTTTCTAAAGAACCCAAATGGCAAGATTCCTCCTCTAGCTTGCTGAATCTCATCCGATGATGCGTTTAAAAATAGTATCACGATTCTGAAACCGACAAAGTCGGCATCCTGCTCCAGCAACACAATTTAGTTCGAAGTGGCAATTGCGCCCCGTCAAAAATCGAGTTTTTTTTTAGAAAATTGGCAGCCGACACAAGTAGGTTGAGTCAGTAAATCGTCCTGTCACATCGCCCGTTTGAATGTCATCGTGCTGAAAGGGAGTCGTTGAAAAAATGAATTCGTTTCCATCAGTGATCATCGCAACCATCTCGTTATTTTCAAAATAAACAGAAAGAGAAATAGAATGTGACCGTTTCATTTGGAATGAGGACAGACGAGATCGATAATTTCATTCGAAACCGGAATGCCGTTACGCTAATAGAATCAAATTAGATTCGGCGTTAGGGTGATAGGATTAAGTTACAATAGTGTAACTTCTGTCTGCGTCGTTATAACACTGTATTCTTCAAGTTGAACTAAAATAATTTAACAGTATTTTCGTTATTTTGTGATTAAACTATTATGGTGAAGCACCGATTCTAGTGCAGAAAGCTGGTCGTCCAGACCGGGATTCCAAAGGGCGACCCCTAGAATAAGGCACCTAATCGCCAGCACTATATATCGGCGATAAAAACCACTCAGCCAACGCCCCCCCCCCCCAAAAATAGGAGGTAGCAAACCGGTAGTCTTGAAAGCGAACATACAGTACCCCTCTGATGGTCGTAATGTCGCAGCTCCCACAGCTGAATACATGAAAAGGATATTATTTTGTCAATTAGAAAGTGATCGTGTAACAGTATTTTTGTTATTTTGTGATTACACTATCTTAGTAAAGTACAGATTCTAGTGCAGAAAAAAAATTTAACCAACATTAAAAACTTATCAGGTCAAGGAGTATATTGTAGCCGACTCTCATTTCCCGTGTGCCAAATTAGTGTTGAGTTGCTTAAAGCTTCTCATTTCCTGATGTATCGTCTTTGTGAGTATGAATCGGAGGGGAGGGTAGCGTCACAACTAACACTGCATAACATTGTAAATATCTTCCAGATATGATATATTCCGTCCATGATCTGCTAAAAAACTTCACACTATGTTTTGTCGTTCTGTCATGTCCCAAGAAGCCTCGAGTCCAACTGCAGGTTCAAGTTGAGTCAAGTTCAAACCAGTGGCATCAACGCACACGAGCATTTGCATATATTACGCAAGTCGTCTATTGACCCACTATATATACCCCTTCTCACGGTATGGCACTGTGACGTCACAGACGCTGCCAGGTACATTCACGCGTAGATAATCCTGTTAGTGACAGAATAATGGGTTAAAGGGGATAGTGGTGAGTGAATCATATAGATTATAAAGATAGGAACATCTGTGCACTGTGCACTGTGCACTCTCGATAGCTTCGTTGATGATTGTGAATATTTATTCCGTTTTCTCTTTGACAATAGGAACAGGCATAACTGATACGTCCAATTCGTGCCTATGAGCATCCCCTGTGACCCTTATAAATGTTTAGGTTACTCTCACGTGATTGGTTGCTCTGCATGCTTCCCTTAGAGAGACTACATTTTTCACATAATCGCCAACTCCTTTCTGCAAAGTGATATAGGACACTAGTGGCATGATACGATTATCTGATCGAGGATATAATACACGACGTGGCATCCAGGATATACATATCAAACGCAACATTTCAAGCTCATACTTCCACCATAATAAGAATTAACACCTCATCAGTGCAAACACCAGAACATGTAAAATAAATGTTGAAATGCACAGTCACAGTCCGGGTGGCCTCTGATTGTCTCCTCGGAAGGTATCCAAAATGGCTCAAAATGAGGACATGCTGTCATTATTTCCGGAAGTTTAAGTGTTTGTCGTTTCGGAGATATTGTAGATGTTTAGTAGGAGAGAGGCCTAATCTCCCCCCCCCCCCCCCCACTCCCCCGAGCCTGTCAAGGTTAAAAGTCATTGCGAAATATATCGAATCAGGTTGTGATATACTGGTTGAAAATTATCCACTGCAATATATAACAATGGCATTGAATATACTTACACAATTATAACTGTTCCACTCAATGCGAAAATAGACTCCTCGATTTATACTGGGGTTGGATATTTATATAATTCGTTACTCCAGTAAAACAATCTTATTAAAAGTGGCAATTGTTTACCGTCTAATATGACTGATCAGTTTGAGAGAAATGCTACTGGGAGAAAATGTTAGATATAAATAGATTGGGTCAGTAAATCGTCGTTCCATCGTGCATTTAAAAGGCATTGGACAGGAATTAATCATATCGGCCACTGAACAAATGGAAATTAATTTGTTTTGTTATTTCCCCCGAAGAGAAGAGTACTTGAGATACATGGTGACCACTTGATTCTACACAATCCGAGGACAGAGGGGATCAATAGTTTCGTTCAAATCCAGCCTGGATTCAAATCCGTCGGCGAATCCACCGTATTATTGGGTATGAATGTTAGGTACCGAGGGATGCTTTCCTGTAGAGTTATATGGTTGCATATTAGTCGCCAGACGTCGTCAATTATTCCCACTTCTTGCGTATCGCTTCAATTTACACTAACTGGATCAAGTTACAATACGAAAGAGTATTTACCCATCTCCGGTAGTGAGCGTTTGAGTCCGGATGGAAAAAATCCATACAATATATCACTTTTATGACAACGTCATATTGTGACGTTATGCAATCATCGGAGATGACCTCATCATGATGTCAACAAAGAACATGCAGGGGTAGTAAATATATATACGTAATCTAGACTCCGATCTCCAAACTTCATACTTTTGTGGAATCTGGGTAGTTTAGAGCGCTTGCATATACTACTGGAGATTTGGTGCCAAACTCTGGGGGCACCTTTTCGAGTCTCAAACGGGACTGGCCTTCCAGTACAAGTAATTCTACTTTACAAAGAAAGTGTCATTCTAGAAAAAATGGATATAGATGTTACCTACTTTATAGCAGTACAACCGAGTACTCATTTTCATCCATTCTCATACACCAAACTGCAAGAGTAAAGCGAGCGGCGAAGAAGGTGCGTTGAGCAAATCATACAAATTGTAAAGATAGGAAAGTCTGTGCAATTCGGATATATGAATCATCGTTGACGTCGGTGAATATCCATTTGGTTTCTTCTTCAGTCATAGAAACAAACCTATGTTTATGTATACTATGATTATCTTTTTGAATTTGGTGCTAATACTGTTATATGGAATATGGAATAGGTCTTTGGATTATGGACGCGGATATTCTCTGATGGACGACGGCTGAATTATGAACGACGGACCAGACGCTTGTAATAGTAACAGAGTAAGCTGATGCAGTCGTTTCCTGTGTTACTCCCTCAATTATAGATTTGAATTCGGTTATGGCTTTAGCTGTATTTCTTCGTTAGCTTGAGGGAGATAATAGATCAGTTGCTTCTGATCTATGGAAGAGAATTATGTACCGGTTTCGACGGATATTACGTTGGCCATCAATTTGTCTTCGTTTATCTGTATCCACTTTATGCATGTTTAAAGGCTATATATTGATTAAACAACTGAGAAATCGGCCACACGAACTTGGCTGCAATGGAAATTTATCGCCATCTAACGAAAGTTGAAGACAAGCCTAATTAAGGCCTAATGTGATTGAAGTCGATCTCGCCATTATCTGAAGACATTTCCTTTAGATGTTTGTCCTAATAAATCAGAGAATGTTGCCTAAGACTGGTCATTCTGTGTGTTTTTGAAAGCGGCTTGTTACCATTCAAGTACGTCACATAAGCCCAGATCCAAACTCAAAATTGATCCATTGATATACACGAAGTTCGGGAGAATGCATAAATGGATCCCTTCATCGATACCGTCAGCATTCCCAACTATAAGTGCCAGGTCCTCATTCTGTATGGCTCGCATTCCTAATTGAAAGATATTCACGGGATACAAGTGTCACTCCAAGCATGAAGGAAATCCTCTATGACCACAACCTAGTTTCTTACAGGAGAAGAGCAGTAAAACGTGTTTAATGACGCGGACAAGACATGATGATTTTCCTCTCGTCAAATCCGTTTCACTAGCCAGTATTGTTATTCCCAGATGGTTTCCTATGCTGTTTTCTGATGTATTTCGTATCTCATTCATTTGTTTGTGAGTGGTAGTGTGGTGTGTTCACACCATCGTGAGCTGTTAACATCACATGATTTTTTGAAGGGCCTTAGCCCCGTGGTTTTATAAGACAACAATTACGGATCGAGGCTACCCAGATCTTGCGCACTACGATCGCACTTTTAATACTGATTTCAGAAACATTGAACGGCGCTCCTCGTACGGATTTGGACTATTTTCTCTTTATTCATATGTTTAACAAGATGTGACAAATCCTACCAAGTGAGATGTATGTCATTGGAACGGTTCAGGGCCCTTATGGAGTAGTTGACAATATCAAAACTGTAATAGCCTCTCTTTTCGCAGAGTCGATGTGACAGTATAGCCCATGTCGTCTTCGTCGAGGTATAATACTAATATATTCGGATTTTCTATATAGGGTTTGGGGAATGAGAAGGAACGAAAAATTATAATATGTTCCTAATTTCTGCATATGGTCGTATTCATAACAGAGTAAATTTAGGTATGTTAAATTGGTGCCCATTACAGTACTCGATAGTATAGGTAGATAGTTGACATATTGCAAGTAGATACGGTACGTGTCCGAAATATGACCTTTTGTATAAAGCTGTACAACGCGACATTATAAATCCACAAATAGCAGTTGTCCGAGAATGATTCTACTTGTTGTTTGGCTGGAACTGAATGCAAATCTTGTCTGGTTGTATGGTGTTGTGTTACTTTCTGTGTTTGGATGTGTTCGGAAAGGAAATATTTACTTATGAATATTATATTATTTTTATCTTTGTCTGCGGGAAGACTCTAAACTAAGGTGTTCACGAACGTCTAGCGCATTGGGGTATCTCACTATTGGATCGTCTTGAGACAATGTACATTCAGCAACATGTGGAATCGTGTCAACAGCCTAGCTTTTGGCAAGGTTCAAGCACTCTACGAGTCCTGCAGGATTCAGATTTTATCATTCCGATCACTGTTGCGTAATGTTGGACTGCCGAATAGTTATCTTCTGGGCGGCTTTCAGGTCTCATTCTATGCCTGGTCTTCGGTGCTCACGATATCAAGGTTTTCCGTCATGATATGTTTTCATGGTGTTAGATATAGAAGAGAGCTTCACGGTTATTGTTGTCCACTATCACTGGCCACGATTATAATCATGTATAGCCCAAGCAGTGCTAGAAATTGGTCCAACGTCAAAGACGGGCCAATAATAAATCGTAATATAACAGTATGAACAGCGAATGACGCACGGATGCTTCCTCCCGTCTGACTGAAAATTGAGACCGAAATACTTATATATTGGTAACTAGTGGCAATAAAGGCGTAGAACACAGACGTGCTAATATCTGTTTATGGCGGTTGGGAAAGAAACGAGTTCATCATTCCTGGTATGTGTCTGCTAGCGTTAGGCTTATATGTTATTGCGGACTGTACCATGACATTCCGTCCCAGCATGACACATCTTCCTTGTATTCAGTCATTATATTTCCCCAAAGCTGTTAGTTTGCATGTGTGGAACCCTTCGAAAACCCACAACTGTTGAAATATTCAACAACAGAGAGTCAGCAAGAGGTTTCTGTAGAATTGGAGGGCTTCGCTCGTTTCTCCAGAAGTATCATGATTTTATATATAGCCCTTATGTATTAAAATTTCACGGAAACTCGGGCTTAACTGGCGTAGTCCGGATCTCCTGCTTTTCGTCAAATATAAAATATTCACAATCAACTCTATAGGCGATAAAAAGTGAGAACAAATGTTTCCATATTTTCAAGGACTTTGGAGATACCCACTCATGTCGATTAGTGGCGGGCATGTTTATCTAACCCATGGTGACCAAATGATTAAGGACTTAAATTTCTTCAGATTTTTTAACAAATACTATTGAAAAGTAAGTATGATTTAAATTGGTTGAGGAAACTGCCTGTCATGTATTGAAGAAAATCCCCCTCCTGTAGGTTTTGTTCATTTTTCCCCATTAAAGTTACCTTCACGTTTTACAGATTGACATTCTAATAACTTCGCGGCACAGCCACTTACCGAGGAATTTCACCTTTTCATGTGAGTTTTGAAGGGACCCCAAACATCCCCACCTCGCTCGAAAGATTATCGATCTATCGAATCGAAGTTTCCCAAATACAGCACAACTCAATTCCAACTCAACACAGCGTTTGAATTTTCTGCAGCTGATAACGTCATTTTGTTTTGTTTTGTTAGATGTTAAATCTGTGTGTTTCAGAAAGGTGTACCGACGCACCTATAATGAAGCAGCTAATGTGCACAAATGGCTAAAAGTTGAGAAAATCGGCAAGATGCCTGCATCTGGTCAGGGGATGAATCATACCGAGAAAATATATGTTGTCCTAATATAAGCATATACATGATACATGCTCGCTCTTCTGACTTCACCATCAACGATAAAATAAAGGTGAGAGAGACAGAGAGAATTAAGGTTTAATGTCGCGTTCAGCAGCAATATTTCAGCTGTATAGCGACGATCAAACAAAAAACTACTCAAGCCAATAACTTAGTAATCCAACACATTAAAACATACACACTAAAACTTATGTAATGAACCAATTTCTCTCAAATAACCCAAGACACACTCCTCTCTCACCTGACTAAAAAGATCTTTCAAAGCGGTCGCTTGATAAGAAGAATCTCTTAAAATATTAAAATCTATATAGTTGATAGGAATATGTTTCACTGTGAGATCTTCGTG
This sequence comes from Hanleya hanleyi, assembly GCA_036873755.1. NCBI lineage: Eukaryota > Metazoa > Mollusca > Polyplacophora > Lepidopleurida > Hanleyidae > Hanleya > Hanleya hanleyi. The sequence goes on along the minus strand of JAVTVY010008148.1, from coordinate 21,409 downwards.
GCATGGAATACATCTTGGGACTGGCTCTTTTTTTTTGTAAATGTTCGTGAGTTAATCGTGTATAGCCGACTCTATATCGCCTGATCATGGTTTGATCGAAACGTTTCTGGATGTTCAGATGAGTATAGCCTACAATTTATTTTGAGCTCATAAAGTTTGTTATTATTCACAGCATCCCATAAAGATTGAAACAGCCGTTTCACGTAAGTACAGATAGAGGGTCTGCAATCGCTATATGGGATTCCAACAGGATCAACCTCGTCATCTAGGGCTGCTTTAGCCTTCTCTCAGCCTCAGTATTACCTTTAATGCCAACGTGACTGGGCAACCAATAAAGCACAATTATATCAATCTGTTGATCAAATCTACAGTCATCTAATTGCAAAATATGCAAGATAGTGGAATGAGTCAAGGTTCCGTTTTTAATCGCTTGAAGGCATGACAGTGAATCTGAGAATATGACATATTTTTTCCCTTTCAGCGGACCCAATATCTTCCACAGTGAATATCGAACTTTACCTGGTAGTCGACAGGTTTTAGTTTTGGAACTAAAGATAGTAGCACATGCTACTCTCTCACCATCTTTAGAACGATCTGTATAAATAGCCTGATGTGATCTGTATTTTGCTCTCAGCAGATCAATAGCTGGCTCGTGTTTGCCTTTTTATATTTCGTTAGTGTAATATCTACTTCTGGTTGAGATAACTGCCATGGTGCAATTGGTAAGAGTTTGTTTGGTAAAATTTGACTAAGTATACCAGCTGCTACAATGTTTGGCTTCATACAAATTCCAAGAGGTGGAATAATGGAGGTTTTTTTAAATAGAGATCCAGGAACTGAGGTTTGAAAACACAGTTATATGCAGGATTCGAGTGATTTGATCGCAAGTTTGTAATATATTGCAGTGACAGTTTAATTCTTCGAAGCTCCAAAGACCATTCATCTGCTTCGACATATAAGCTTTCTTTAGAAGATGCTCTGAACGCTCCAAGATTCGTCTTAGTCCGCGATGGAGAATAGGATCTAGCTTCGCCAAGTTTGACGGTTTATTCAAAACTGCCGCTAAGCGTTGATCTTGATACTAAACAGAGTAGTAGATAATATACTACCTTGTGGAACACCCTGATCTTGGTCCAAATCCTCGGACATGGATGTACCTAATCGAACTTGGAATTCTCTATCATTTAAAAAGTTGCATATGAAAATGGGTAAACGGCCCTTTAATCCCATAGTATGAAAGTCTTTTGGAATCCCGTATTTCCATGTATTATCATAGGCTTTTCTAAATCAAAAAAGATGGAACCTACATGTTCATTCTTGGAGAAAGCATTTCTAACATAGGAATCTAATCTGACTAATTGGCCAATGGTACTTCTATTTTTGCTAAAACCAGCTTGAAGATCAGTAAGTTTCTTTTCAATTTCCAGGTACCAAACGAGGTGATCATTTATCATGCGTTCTATTGTTTTACAAACACAGCTAGTCAGTGAAATCTGACGATAATTGCCAGGGTCTGTATGGTTACGGCCAGGTTTTGGTACTGGTATAACAATGGCATTATTGCCATGACAGTGGAAAGTCTTTTCTTATCCAAAAAGTCTGTTGAATATGCGTAATAGAATCTCTAAAGAAGATTCGGGTAGATGTTTCAAAAGTTGATAATGAATATTATCAGGGCCTGCAGCAGAATCGTTAGCTTTCTTGAGAGAAGCATGAAGTTCGTCAATTGTAAACATAGCGTTATAGCCTTCACGGTTACCGGAGGAGAAACTTTGCAATTTAGGTACATAATTATCTGACGAAGATTTTTTGGAAATTGTTTCGCCTAGCTTATTTGCAATCTCTACTCTGCCAGTTAACACCTGATTTCCATGGTTGAGATGATGAACACTAGACTTGGAGCTTTTACCTTTTATTCTTTGGATCATATTCCAAATTTTTGTTATAGGAGCATTTGTATTGATCTTAGAAACATAACTTTTCCAATAATCACGTTCATGGTTCTACGAGCTTTAGCTCCAGTAACTCTGAGATCTTTTAAATTTTCAGAAATTGGATGTCGGCGAAAACAGCTTTCTTCCTACATTTCCTTGCTTCTTTGCGGTCATCATTAAACCATGGCTTGTTAATGTGGGTATCGTTTGGTTAGCAATTTCAATCAGCATATCTGAGAATAACCGTATAGGATCTGAAACATCAGTGAAAGAGAACAAAGCTTTTCAAATTCTGGCCAATTTGCTTTCTTGAAATTATATCTTGTTAAAGGGGGGGGGGGGTCATCAGCTGAATGAACAGCTTTTTAAAAAGTGGGAAAATGATCACTTCCACAAAGGCCATTATGAACAGACCAAGTAAATTCTTCGAGTATAGAAAGGTCGCAAAGTGAGATATCTAATGCTGAATAGGTTACATGGGCTGAGGAAAAATGTGTATAAGACCCATCATTAAAACTACTCAAAGAATTACTTGATATAAAATTTCAAGAACTTTTCCTTTACAATTATCTTCATTATCCCAAAGGTTACTACGGCCGTTCAAACCACTCATCAATAAACAAGGACTAGGGAGTTAATCGTAAAGATTCTGAAGTTCAGTAAGGCAGAGACCTCCAGATGAAGGTATGTACATCGTGCATAATGTGAATACAAATTCAACGTAAGACGAAGTGCTATAGCTTGTATATCCGTCTTTAAATCAATAGGACTATGTAAAACATCCATTTTAACAAGTATTGACTTGCCGAAGGGCGGTGGTTCTCTCCGGGTACTCCGGCATCCTCCATCAACCAAACTGACTGTCACCATATGAGTAAAACAAACTTGAGTGTGGCATTAAGCCAAATTCCCTTCCCTCCCTTAACAAGTATTGAAGAGCCTTCTGTAGCCTTTTCATGCTCGTGCAAAGCATAGGAATGATAAGGTGTATATTGCCGTAATTCAAATTTATTTTTATCTGCTTCTTTGAGAAAAGTTTCATTCAAACAGAGAGCTAAGGGTTCATAATCCTGAGTTAACTGACTTGACTGAAGCTCATGTAAACGTCCAAAATGCCCTGGCTAAGTTTAGATACGAATGTTTTAGCCGTATGTAAAAAATAAGAATTGACAGTGCTCCAGCGATGTTTTATATACATCGCCACAATATTGATTTAGTGTGTTATATCATGTAGTTATTTGTATTGTCAATGTGTTTGTTTGTTCATGCCATTAGTCCCTCTGGGGCACAAATATGCAATAAAGTATTTGATTTGATTTGATTTGTAAATTTGGCCAGTTCCATTGGAGGAGGGTTGGAGACGGAGTCATTTTTAGTCTGTATAAAGAAATAACACACAAGAGCACATACACTATGAAATACAAGTCTGCTCTTCTCGCAACTGCTGCATTTCTTTGTCTTTATTTCTACAAATTTCTTGTTCTCTCTTCAGTTCACATTTCTTTTTCGACCTCTGGTTTGAGGAAGTCTTGCCGGGTCGCTTATTATCACACGATTGATCCATGTGATCAGCGACAGCGTTTTTGTCTGAGGTGGGTTTCATAGATGTATCTGTGTTAAGAATGGAGTTACCAACTTCGCCCCCAACTTGTTTTCATCTTCCATGAGAATCGCTTTGCTATCTTCATCACTGGTGAACTCCTCGGCCATATCATCACCAGGAACGAAGTTCACAGGTGCATCTGCTTCAGAAATAAAACCAAAATCTTCATCTTCACCTCCTTCATCTGCTGAGGATAGTCCATTTCTACCATCATCTCTGGTGAGCTCAGCAACAACATTAGCATCTGAGAAGTTCAAGTCACCACCAGAATGCACAGGAGCATCTACTGAGGGTAGCTAATTTCTAGCATCATCTTTGGTGAGCTCAGCAGTTCGAGTTACCTCCAGAAAGCACAGGTGTAGAAAGAATATCTTCCTCTTCACCTTTTTCCCGATCTGCTAAATGTAAGGGTAGCTCATTTCTATCATCATCTGTGGTGAGCCCAGTTTCCACAACAACATCTGAATGCACAATTGGATGTTCACTAAAGCTGTTTACTTGCTCGTCTATATGAATCAGATCCGTGTAATTTCTGTTGAAATTGTTTGTAAGCTGAAGAGGTCAACAGAGAAACACGCGAGGGTCTCTATCTCCTCACCTCTTACGCAGATGGACTTTTAACGTTTATGATAGGATCAGCATAAAACTGATCATAAAACTGACAGGATTAACGTAAAACTAGACTATGGTTTTGTATACTATGATTGTTATTTTTTTTATTTTGGTGCTAATGCTGCTATATGAAATAGGTATTTGGATTATGGACGCTGGGAATCTTGAATGGGCGACGGCTGAATAATGAATGAAGAATCAGACGCTTGTAATTGCAATACGCTGCGTAAAATTATCAAAGAAAACTTGGTCGTGTGTACCAGGCTTAAAACGGTGTGGCCGAGTGCTGTCAAATGTGTTGCTCATACACACGATCTGCGAAACTGGACAACCAGAGAATATGGAAGAAACTACTGTCAGGCATTCACACGGATACTTGAAAACTGGACAAGAAAAACTTGGCTGCGTGTATCAGGTTTAAACGACACCTGGAGAATTGTTTGCAGATTGTTTTTGTTTATTTTTTTGTTATTTTTTGTTATCACAGTCGTCCTTACATCTAAATCCGTCAGAATTAAATTGTTGAAATAAATCGATTCATATTCTCTTCCACCCGTCGTGTCTATAATTTGGTCAGTTACCGGACTTTTGACCAAGTAGTCGAAAGAACTTCACAACTATACCCAGTTGAGCACTCCAAGGAGCCTTTCCCGTTCAGCGTCGAATTGTGTCGTGTCAGAGAGCCCCTGCATGATACGACAATATCGTTACATAAGCATGGAACCGTATTATTTTGATATTTCATCTACACTGTTATAGCTATGATGGAAGGCCACCATATGATCCGTAAAACTTGAGTTCACGTTAGTCCCTATCGCTTGAGGTTTCAGCGAAACGGGAGTTGTATTGCTCGCTCTGTCTTACACCTGTGATGTCACTTGTTACAAGTATCTAATCCGTCATTCAATATTCTGCCTTCGTCCATTACAAATTTTTCGCGTCCATTATCCAAAGACCTAATTCATATAATACATTTAGCAACAAATTAAGAGAATAAATCATAGCATAGATACATAAAACTAGGCTAGTTTCCTGCAAGAGAGAAGCGATCAACAAATTTCAATTATGCCAGCAAGAGATCATGACGTTCCAAAAATATCAAATCCTTATCGCTGATCAATATTCTCAATTCTGTGGCACGCGCTGGGAGTTCATCTTAGATCGCCTGTTCCCGATATCTCGACATCAAACGTTAGTAACGAAACTTCTTTACATTAATATGCTTCTTTGTGGCGGCGTATATAATGAACTACATTGACCGTCTCTCGTGGTCTTCTAGCAAAACAGGTTAGGCCTACACATATTTAAATCGCTTATTCTTCTGAAGTCCGAAGTCAGAAGTTCGAACTCCGAACTGGAAGTCTGAACTTGGAAGTCGAAAGTTTGAGCTGAAAGGTCTGAACGAACTCAGAAGTCCAAATTGAGTGCGAGCTCATATGCCTGAACTCAGATGCTGGAAGTTGGCCCGAAAGATCAACGTCAGAGGAACGCTCCCGAGTTTCAACATGAAGCGATCGCAACCGTGCTTTGTGAGATCATGGAGCTCAACGCTGGCCTCTTGTCCCACCACTATTGTACGTTGCCTTTATTAAAGTTTTGAGTATGCATAACATTCTTCAATTCTTCGAAAACATTTTTTTCTTAAAATATTAAAATACTTTAACCACTCCATAAGTTGATGAAAGAAAAATCATTTCTTTATACGACAAATCAACACAAGAGCTCTTAGACGAGACGTTTGAAGATACCCACTTCAGCCGGTATTCAGTAAGTGAGCACTGCTGGTGACCCACGCATGTTTATCTGGCACGCGCTGGTCAGTTGATCAAGCAATTAACTTTGTTCAAAGTCGCGAAATGGACAAAACGTTGTACATATAGAACTAAATAGGCGTGCTTCATTTTTCATAAGTTTAACTACGTTCTAAAGATATCCGTGATTCAATTTGAAGGGGACAGCTTTTTGGACTTTTGCAAATTACTGTCTTTTGGACCTTCACAATCTCGTTTCCAGAATAAAATAAAAAATGCGGCGGAATAATTTTGTATGAAATATATATTATATGAATTTAAATGTTCAAAGAATTTTCATTAATAGTTATTAGCGAGGACATTTGAAGATTAAATTTCCCAAATCGCTAAATGTTGCTTCAAGTTTTCCTGTGGCTGTGAACAGAAGACAAAATTAAATTCTGATTTCCTGAATGAATAACTTTCCGAAACTGTATGTCGTTCTCGGCGATTTGGTATTGATATGTTCCTGGGTGCCTGTGTATAAAGCTAATATTATACATTTAATCGTGGTACAGAAATGTTTATGTATGAGTGTATAATTGTGAGTTTTCTTCCAGAACGTTAGTTTCACTCGGGTTTTTTTCTGTACATTACACTTTATAGCAATCAATCACGATTACAGTTAAGCGAAGCAATTTTTAACTACACACAATCGCCTTTTCTTGGATGTTCTTCAGAGACAGCACCAGACATTCATGGTGAAACAATCGGTGGGATATGTAAGACATGAGGAACCAGAACTCGTGGACTTCGAAAGACTGCCGTTATCTGTGTGATTTTATGGTTTTGATGTTTGACTGTGATCTTTAGAAATACATAGTTTTTCCTATTTCCCAAAATTTGATCATGTGTATAGGTTGTGTTATGTGTAATGCTTTAGTTACCTTTGAGAGTCATAACAGGATGAAAGGTACGAAGCACAATAATTTGATAATTTATCCCATTAATTAATTTGATGCTTCAGAGAAAATTTTAATGAAAATCAGAGCGTCTGAAGTCCACCGACATTGAAACTACTGATTTGGCTTGGAACCTTAACAGTCAGTACCCAGCATGGAAAGCAATCTCGAGTGATATCCTCGTTATCCACATACCAAATCTGCAAAGAATCCGTTCAGGTTTTTGAAACTTACCGTCCAGAAGTAACTATTTTTTTACTTGTCTTCCTGGTACTTCACAAAACATTGTTGCAGAAACTTATAAAACAGGGCTATTCCACCAGCGCCTCCAGTCAAAGTTTTCAAATTTTAAGGATACATATCGCATGCTGATAGCAAAATACGAACGTAGCGTGCAAGATCTATGGCGCTATGCTTCGTAACTTGTGTCTAATTCCGCTTAACCCGGGGCTAGGGGCCGTATGAACCCATGTACTTCAAGATCCTCATGGTACTTCATATGAACAGTCACAATCAAAGCGTGACTGAGATACATCTTTTTTTTAGATGACGACTCTATAACGAATATTATGGATTAAGAATACTGATCAGCATTACGGATTTGATATTTTTGGAAAACATCATGATGTCTTGCCGGCATCATTGAAAACTGTTGACCGCTTTCTTGCAGGAAACAAGCCTATGTTTATGTATATACTATGATTGTCTTTTTGAATTTGGTGCTAATACTGTTATGTGGAAAATGGAATAGGTCTTTGGATTATGGACGCGGATATTCTCTAATGGACGACGGCTGGATTATGAATGACGGACTAGACGCTTGTAATTCAGCTTGTCACCCCTTCTGAAATTTTTTTATCGCCATACTGTCATGTATTCCAACTAGTTTCTCCATTTTTTTCATGCATTGTAGAATTTGACAATAAGACACACCTCCAGAAAGCCATCGACTGAAATGATCGCTTGGTGGGCCTCGAAATGCCCTTATCACAAAATAAAAAGCATATCATTTTCCTGTGAACTGTCGCCGATTTTATTTTTTTGAAATAGGTAAGGTCGTTTGTAATATGATTTTTCTTAAGAAAAACAAATAAGCATGCTCCATTTAGAGTGAGAACTAAAGTAGCTGATTCGCACAACTTCGTTTTTGTCTCGCATAGAATCCCCCAGTCTTGCGCCTCTGCACTCAAGTGAGACTGACATGTCTGAAATGCCCAGGTCAAAATATTTAAATACAGATAATTTCATTGGCTCGTTTAAATGCGGCGGGCATGTGACTTGATGCTTCAGGAACAACTTTCGAACAGGATTATGTCCCTCCAGAAATATATCCTTTGCAGCCGAGAGGTGGCATCATGTGGAATACATGCCGAATCATAGCGTTGAGCCAAGGACAGTCTTAAGCAAAACGGGAAATCCTCTCAGCATGCTAAGATGGATGTTGACTCGGTGGGCTCATTTTTCTCACCAGACTGTTCCACTATTAGGGAGTTCAGTGAAACATGTCAACAAAAGGTTCAATTACGAGATTAAATTTGTTGGAACGATACTTTCTTAAATATCATAACAGCAGGGAGGGGGGGGGGGGTTAGCCACTTTTTCATCTATGTTAGTATTAGTTCTTTTTATTTATCCATTAGTTTTGCCTTTCAAGCTTCGCTAACCACAGCGCCCTCAACGAGAAGATTAATTACATAAAGGGAGATCACTCTCAAGAAGCTGTCGTAAAAGTCTCGCGAGAGCCCATTTTACAGTATGCGCAAAGGCATTTCCGCGCAGTTTTTTCGGGGGGATTTTGAAATTCGAGCTTCCGGTTGAGAATTTTACACAAACAATTTGGGCTGGAAAAACAGACTTCCGTTTATCTGAGACAGCCCAAATTGGTACGAATTTCTAGTTCAATATCTTCTCCACATTTGGCACTGTGACGGTAAGTCTCAACTCTGCTTTGTTTTTTCGCAATCTTGCGGACAAAGCGATTTTGGCCCCCATGAGACCAAGCTGATTCAACAAGACTGCGACGCTTCGCGGCAGTCTTAAAAATTGATGTCTGGCGACTACAAAGCAACCATATGCCTCCACACGAAAGCCTTCCTCGGCAACTCGCATCCAGATTACAATACGGGGGATTCCAAGACGTAACCTTGGTATTTCAGCGGTCCTTTTGTTGTGATTATTCTTGTGAAAACCAAGAAGAAACTACACGGGCCCTAGCACCGCCTTGAATGGAATTAGATAGGCGCTAGCTCGGTAACTGTGATAACAGATCAGCTCAAATAAGCAACTCATCTGATGGTAATGGATGAGCATTGAGGGCGTCTGATGGACGCAACGCATCAACATAAGAGTAAACATGGTAAATACAAGAATATCCGGAAAAACTAACCTGTAATGCCCGACGTCTTGCGATAAATTTCCCGCCAAGACAATAAACCTACATATATTTGCCAAATGACAGGAACAGAGGGCGGTCCCCCGGTTATTACAGCCCACCCTACCATATAATACCAGATAATACATTAGATATGTAAGGGTTTGGGGAAATGGACTCCGTATGGTGACAAAAAAATCAACCACAGGAAAGCTCCCCACGTCACCTCACATTCAGACTAGAATACAGGGTAATCTAAGACTTAGCCGTGGTATCTCAGCCGCGTCTTTATTGCAGATGGTAATGTGAAAATATTAAGTAAAATCACGCGGCCCCTAGCACCGGCTTAATTAAGAGGAATTCGACAAGCCTGCTCGGAAGCTTTGGTGACAGACCAGTTAAAAAACGTAACTCATCTGGTGGTAATAAATGACGATTGAGGGTATCTGATGGAGAAAACACAACAGCATGGGGTAAACATAGTACATGTAAATACAGGAATACCCCAAAACTAACCTGTAATGCCCAACGTCGTGCGGTATATTTCTCACAAAGACAATAAAACTACTTTTATTTTTTAATCGCATGCACAGAGGGCGGGTCTCGAGGATTAACAGTCCATCAGTAGAATCCTACCATATACAGATTGGTGAGATATGTAAGAGGTGGGGGAAATTGACTACGCATGACGATTAAAAGGCAACCAGATGATCCACAGGAAGCCTCACTGGCACCTCAGATTCAGATTAGAATACGGAGGAATCCAAGACGTAGCATTTGCACTAGTAAATGCAAGAATAACCAAGAGAACTAACCTGTTAAGCCCAACCAATATCGTGCATTAAATTTCTCGGTAAAGCAATAAACCTACATATAGTTGCCAAATGACATGTACAGAGGGCAAGCCTTGGAGGTTAACAGTCCACGGGCAAAATCTCACCTACCTTTCAGATTAGCATACAGAGGATTCTAAGACGTAGTCTTGGTCGATCGCCGTGTACTGTTTTACGAGGATGATCGGGCGATGCGATATTTTAACTGGCGACTGCAGAAATCCGATGAGATTAATTTGAAGAGAATAGTCCTTAAGATCCGCGCGACCTAGATAGACAGTGCAAAACTAGTTCCGCTTTCCAGAGGGTATGATACGGGAAATGCGACAGAGAATAAGAAAACATGCCTTTGTGTTTGTTACTTAGCATATACAGGTATATGATCAATAATTGTATGTGTAGTCATGCTATGATGAATTACTTCATTATAATTCTTAACTCACTTTAGAGGGGGATCACTAATCGCATGAACATCGTAATGCAACAAAGTCAAAGCTGAAATAGTTATTTAGTTCGTGTTTACACATTTCCATCTGATTCGCATAAACTTTGACTCAAGCCATCATGGGAAAACTTTAATTGACGTTCATTCTCGGTTAATTTCTCCAATTTTGTTTTTAATTAGATCGAATCTTCACATCTGAGGAATCAATTTCCCTAACAATACATCCGTGTAGAACATATTAACCAGTTTTACAAACAAATTATTTAAAACAATCGCAAAAGGCATGTGTCGGAATGACGTCACTTGACACCGTCAAGTCATTAATACCTAAGCCATGTAAATTTTGATTAGATTTCTTGAAAGAGTATGACATTGATCTATCGTGTGGTAGATTTCAGTTGGCTACACTCAAAGCTAAGGCAAATATAAGTCCCAATCGTACCCCGTCCCCCTTATTTTGAAATGACAAAAATCATCCGGCCTGTACCTGCTGTATTACTAATAGCATATCTGTATTTGGAAGGGCATAGGACGCTCGTTAGCTAATCCATGCTTGACATACAGTAGGAATGAAGGAATCCAATTAATGCCGACCAGCGATGCGAATGGTAACGGATCATGTACACTCATACAAGTAGGTCAGGCATGTCAAGAACACGTCCAATATCAGCAGATGTGGTCTAATGAAGGTGAATGTCTGCCAATCCATCTTGTCTCGTATAGTTATACTGAATCATTGTGAATAGCATAAGTTTAGGTGAATGTCTGCCAATCCATCTTGTCTCGTATAGTTATACTGAATCATTGTGAATAGCATAAGTTTATTTTTACTAACTTCTGTTACTGTTGTTTATGAATATATTTCATGGAGTCATGTGACATGTGAGTTGAGTCCATATATTCATGTAGTCGCCCAATATTTGATATTTGAAGGCCCTTACAGTGAAGTTTTTCATTACTTTTTTTCTTTTTCAAACGAGTATTAGAACACCATACTTCCCAGTATACTATAATTACTCGATATGATGTATTTATCTATCTGTATAATTCTCTATGGAGAAGATGGTATGTAAATTAAAACTGGCTTTCATGAGAAGAGATCTTAAGATGGGCGCTTATGGGAAAGTACGGTTATTTGATAGTTGTTTGCTCTGGGAGGGCCTCAACAAAGCCAATGTTATATGGAAATATCAATATCATGGAAATATTGCATGGCTTTTGTAATGGAGAAAAGATCTTTCCCAAGCTTACTGGTGACAATGTAATCTAAAGGGTAAATTCGCGGAATGGAGTCATAGAACAACATTAACCGAGGAGCAGCCAAAATATGCAAGCGCCGATTTGGTTCGGATACTGTGGATAATAACAAACTGTTTCAAAAAACTGTTATTGATACTGATCTGAGTAGCCAGAAACGTTTCCATCAAGCCATGATCAGGCGATGTAGAATCGGCCATACCTGATTAACTCACGAACATTTACTAAAGAGGAACCGGCCCCAAGATGTATTCCATGCCACGAAGATCTCACAGTGAAATATATTCTGATCGACTGTATAGATTTTAAGATTGTAAGAGATTCTGTTCATCAAGCAGCTACTTTAGAAGATTTTTTAGTCGGGTAAAGAAGACTGTATTCTAGGTTATTTGAGAGAAATCGGTTTGTTGTGTACATTTTAATGTATGTAAATGTTTTTGTTGTGTTGTTGTGTTGAATACTTCTGGATTGCTGGGTTGTTGACTTGTTTTTGTTGGAATACTTAGAATTCTGTTTGATCGTCGCTATATAGCTGAAATATTTCTGAACGCGACGTTAAAATTTAATTTTTTTAAAAATTTTAATTTCTCCTGGTCCACGGATTATTCATAATCTATATTACTGACTTCATGAACACAAACATGAGTGAGCAGAATTATTACATCACAAGTTCCCTCCCCCGCATTTTTTGCCCGTAAACGTTTTATTCTTCCGTGCGACATAAACCAACACAAAATAACCAAAACGCGTGAACTTGAAGTTAGAATTCGATTTTCTTAACGAAGGGACGAGTATGCAATTGCGCATTGCTGGGACAACAAAAATGTTTTCGTTTTCATTTATTGTATATCCATACATTCGTTCTGTGTCAGTCATAACCAGGTGTGCGAGGCGCAGTCTTCACTTCAGGATAAATAGGAAGAGAAAACTGGACGAGAAAGAGTTCACCTTGTCATCTCGTGACAACTTGTCATCTCGTAGCAAAAGAACGTAGAAAGCTTCCATCTCTGGCCACATACTTACCAGGGGAAGAAAATTAATTGCAAAATGCTTGATGCCTACCGACAATATCGCAATAAATTGGTCTGGCAAATTTCCGTTCCCAGGAAGGACAGTTGTACAATAAACCATAAGTCGGGCATATTATTCAATACATTCGTCTTCATTATTGGATCCAGGACGATAGTCCATAGCAAATAGGGCAGCATCGACACCAAGAAAGTGCGAGATGTCATTTATCAAACACATCTAGTGGATTTAAGTGTCATATATTTTCAATTCCATTAATAACGGTTGATTTATGCTTTTATGCGCGGGTATCCCTGGAGTGAACATTGTACTACTACCACCCGAACGACAACTTTATTTCCCCACCGTTATTATGGTCCATAATTTCGATCATTTGTCTTCCAAAAATGGCATTTGTAAAACGATACTTCAACGTGGACACTATGAGTTACTGGGCTAATTAACTTCTCATATGGTTCAAAACGTAAAATGATCCATTTGCGATGACCCTTCTCGGCGTTCTAGTACCCCAAAAAGATAAAACGGAGTATTTGCACATGTAGGTGACAACATATCCTAACTTCGAAAGAAAAACTAAATTTAAACGTTTCAGATTACCTCTCATGGCCACCAATTGGAAGTTCCTAATTTATTTTTGCAATTGGTGCAAACTGTCTCATACTCAGTCAGATAATGACTTTGGTATGAATGAGCTCCAGCATGGGAAAGATATGATCTGGAATCGATTTATTAAACGAGATGTACCAATTCGAGAAGACACATGGTGGCCGCCATTGAAAGTCCAAAATATTAGGTTACTGATCAAAATAGCTTGACAGTGAAAATTGTGCGAATTAAAGTTAGAAAAATGTCGCAAATTAGACGCCTGTTCATAATATTATGAAAAAACATTTATGTAGTCGCTATGTTGAAAAGTAGTTGAAATATGTTGAGCTATGAAGTCGCGACATTAAGAGTTTTCTTTCTTTCAGCTTGGCCTCACGTAAGAAACTGTGTGAATAAGTGAATTAGGCTTACATGATTTCAGATCGCGTCATTGACCTCCTACTTGACCTTAAAGGTTCACTATCAGCTAAAGCATGTACTGAAACATATGATAAATATAACCCTATCCCCAAATATTCAGATTTCGATATTGAAGTTAGGGGATACCCAATTTTAAAAGACAGAAAAAGCAAACAAGTTTTATTCAAATGGCGATAAGTTGGGATTTCAGAAAAATGTTGCCAACAAAATTTCACACGGGGTGGGGTGTGGTTATGGTTAGCTCACCTGTCTACCTCATGTGCTTGTGTCAGGATTGAGGTATGTTTACCGCAAGTGCACCGTTCATTTGCATGAGTCAGGTCAAGTAACTTTATATATGCACATATTGCCTCAATATATTTGCCTATCGAAGAGCATGACAATATATATGCATTTATAATAGTAATAGCATGTAACTTTCTGTTGATAAGACAAGGTATCCTTTTTTTTAACCGAGAAAAAAGGCTCGACGCGGGTGTAAGGTCACCCATGAAGATTCATTGTCGATCTATAATGTCAATTGTTCCCCTATTTTGCATACAGTTAACCTTTCTATCCTGGTTAGACATCGAATACGCAGTTTCAAAACCTTTCTGTTGCATTGGGTCATTTGTACTTGAACAAGTGTTGAACTGTACCATTCACCCGGTCCAGAACCAAATAAGCTCAAATTTAAACATATGTGCTGTATTGTCATATGCACTTGCGGCATAGGATAAAATAATGTCTGACACAGTCGACATAGTTTCTATGAACTGCCGGGGGTTGGCTGAGCCCAGCAAGTGTAGAGATGTATTTAACTACTTTCGGAAAAAAAATTCTGAATCATCTGTCTACAAGACACACCCACTGATCCAAAACTCGAGAAAGTAATACAAAGGGAGTGGGGTCAAGACGCCTGGATCAGTCCCTTTAGATCGAACTCACGAGGAGTCATAATTCTAATAAATAATAATTTTGATTATAAAGTGAACCAGGTGATAAAGGATCCATTGGGAAACTACCTGATTCTGAGCATAGACATACATGACACAACCGTAACCTTAGTAAATCTATATGGTCGGAATACTGACAAACCTGCTTTCTATACAAATTTGGAGAAAATGGTCAGAGATATCGATAACCCATCGATAATAATGTGCGGAGATTGGAACCTCGTACTCGACAAGACATCATGATGTTCCAAAAATATCAAATCCGTATCGCTGATCAGTATTCTTAATCCATAATATTCGTTATAGAATCGTCATCTAAAAAAAAAAAGATGTATCTCAGTCACGCTTTGATTGTGCCTGTTCATATGAGAACCATGAGGATCTTGAAGTACATGGGTTCATACGGCCCCTAGCCCCGGGTTAAGCGGAATTAGACACAAGTTACGAAACGTAGCGCCATAGATCTTGCACGCTATGTTCGTATTTTGCTATCAGCATGCGATATGTATCGCCAAATTTGAGAAACTTTGAGTGGAGGCGCTTGGTGAAATAGCCCTGTTTTATAAGTTTCTGCAACAATGTTTTGTGACGCTGATTAAAATCATCACATTTAACACAGGATCTAGCAAATGCTACTAAGCGAGATATGTATACGCCATATGCAGGTCCCACTGGAATATTACTATCCAGAAAGGGATAGTTTACGATGTCGAAATTGTAATCATCTCTTTGTCATAAAGTCGACGAGAGAGAATGCCCGCTTCATTTTTATAGAGATAGAGATCTAAATAAGATGTGCCTGTAGGGCTATCTGTAGTTTCCTTCAAATCCAGTGAAGGTGGATATATCCTTCACTGCGTCATTTATATAGCGATTATCCACAGCGAGAAGATCGTCTATATAGCGTTTGGTGAATGAGAAGGAACGGGCTTTGAATGGATCGGTTTTTGAAAGCGCCTGCATATAGTCATATTCATAAGAGAACAGATACAGGTCGGCCAACAGGGGCCACATAACAGTATTAGCACCAAGTTCAAAAAGACAATCATAGTATACATAAACATAGGCTTGCTTGCTGATGAAAATTAGGGGGGAAACTGTAAAATTTAGTTCCATCAGAAAAAGGGAACGTGATAAAGAAGAAAACGAACTGGAAGAAGAAATTGAAATACTGGAAGAAGAAATTCAGGCAAATTACATGACGATAGATGACGATAAACTAAGACAACTAGAGGAAACTAAAAGTAATTTTGAAGAAATACGTAATAATAAAATCCAAGTAATAATCACCCGTGCAAAGGCACGTTGGATTGAAGAAGGGGAAAAACCCACCAAATATTTTCTAGCGCAAGAGAAAATACATTATACAAATAAAACGATGACGAAGTTGACGACCAACACGGGTGATGATGTATACAACACTAACCAAATACTCGATGAACAAAAGAAATTCTATTCTGCACAATACTCGGAACAAGACAACAAAGATGCAGGTGTAGAAAACTTTCTAGAGAATCTTAATCTACCTAAACTAACTAATGCGGATTCCAATGACTTAGAGGGGGAAATAACCTATGAAGAAATAACTTCTGCTCTGAAAAACGCGAAAAATGGTAAAAAAGCCCTGGATTGGATGGTTTCCCAGTGGAATTTTTCAAAGTATTTTGGAGACATGTAGGGCAATTCGTACTCAGATCGGTAAACGCTAGCTTTCGGAAAGGCGAATTTTCGCTTATTCAACGACAAGGAGTCATCACTTGCCTACCTAAACCGAACAAACCAAGAAATTTTCTAAAAATTGGAGACCAGTCACCTTACTTAACGTGGTCTATAAATTAGCATCCACATGCATAGCTAACAGATTGAAACTTGTGCTAGATAAAATAATTCAGGAAGATCAAAAGGGGTTTATCCCAGGACGATATATAGGGGAAAATATTAGACTGATATATGATTTGATGTTTGAGACACGGGAACGGGAAATTCCAGGACTTCTGTTCCTAATAGACTGTGAGAAGGCATTCGATTCGATATCATGGAATTTTATGAATAATGTAATCAAAACACTGAATTTTGGAGAAAACATTCAAAAATGGATCAAGACATTTTATAGTAACATTCAAACCTGTATAATACAAAACGGTCACTTGTCGAGTGCTTTCAAAGTTGTGCGGGGTTGCAGACAAGGAGATCCCATTTCACCATATCTATTTCTGCTGTGCGCTGAAGTGTTAGGTCACATGATAAGAGAAAACCAGAATATTCGGGGCATAAAAATTGGGCAAATGGAATATAAAATAGGCCAATACGCAGATGATACTCAGTTAACCCTTGACCGATCAGAGGCGTAACTTACTGAAGCGCTAAATTGTTTCAATAATTTTTATTATCTATCGGGGCTGAAAATAAATGTAGAGAAAACTAAGGTAGTTTGGATAGGTTCGCTCACGGGATCAGAAATAAAACTGTGTCAAGACATGAGTCTGGACTGGGTGAATGACTTCACTGCATTGGATGTTAACTTCTCGACTACACAATTCTATGACATCTGCAAAATTAATTATCTGAGCAAACTTGACGATTTGAAAAAAGAACTCAACAAATAGAAACTGCGCAATTTAAGCCTTTTGGGAAAAATAACGGCTATTAAATCTTTAGCTTTGTCGAAACTGATACATGTCTTCCTTTCTTTGCCGAACCCAAACGATGATTGCATGAAGGAAATCAATAAACGTTTGTATAAATTCCTCTGGAATGATGGTCCGGACAGAATTAAGAGACAAATTTTAACAAAAGACTATGCTAGCGGAGGATTGAGGATGATAAATTTAACCAACTTTGTCCAGTCACTAAACATATCTTGGGTGCGCCGTATAGCATTTCAGACCCGAAAGTGGCAACATATAAATTCCAATATATTAACACCCAAGTTATTCGAAGTAGGATCAGGATACCTAGCCGAAGTCATCAAAAACACAAAAATATGGTTTGGAAGGAAGTTTTACAGGCATGGTACAACTTTAACAAAAAAGTGAAAATCTGTAAAACGGAAGATATTATCAGTGAACCGCTTTGGTACAACACCAACTTCTAAAAGGGAAATATGTTCATAAAAAATTGGTACGATGGGAAATTACGATTTGTGAGGGACGTTATCAACGACGCCGGAGGTATAAAGACTTTTAATGAATTAAAAAATAACTATCATATTACGGGGACATTTTTAGATTATAATCGATTAATAATAACTATACCAAAAAGCTGGCTCGACAGCTTGAAACTAAATAACGTGAGATCCTTGAAACATACTCAAAATATCACTCTCCCGTTGAAGATATTGGCAAGTGAAAGGAAGGGGTGTAGACGTTACTGTGATATATTGAATACAGACTACTCTATACAATACCCTGCCCAGACTAAATGGGAGAATGAGTTAAACCTCACAGACAACGACTGAGATATGGTTTACTGTAGCAACGTACATTGTTATACTTATACCAAACTTACCGATTTTCAATACCGCATCCTTCACAGAATTACAGTTACTAACTCCTTCCTGAATTTAATATCTATTTCAGACTCAGATCTGTGTGATTATTGTAAAGTTGTAAAGTTCATGTGGCAACTTGGATGATATGACCACACGGCCCCTAGCACCGGCATAAGCGGTATTAGATACAAATCTAGAGAGCTATGATAGAAATGCGATAGAAATGCTCTGACAACTCGTATACTGGGAATTGGTGAGCTGTTTCTCTGTGACTCGTACATTGGAGATTGGTGAGCTGTATCGTCGTCAGATGTAAATGACGGCATTCAACACTAGTCTGTAAGGCCCGATGTCGACCCAGCATCAATCAGCATCATCACCCAGTGGAAACGCCAAAAAATGGCAGCTAATGGCGCCGCTTTTCGAGTCTGACCAACAAGGCGATTAAGTCTAACCTATTGCAACAGAATGGTCACTGCTTAGTTTATATATTATTCCTGTCACTGAAAGAAATCGGTTGTATCGTTCTTCTTTTCTCTCCTGTTTCTTCCACCTAGTGTCTTCAAGTTCAGTACAGGGTATAATAATGCGAACTGATATATCTGTTTTATTTTATGTTAGCCCTGGACCATGTGGGTATAACATTAGCATTGTCAAACTCGTGGTCGTTTAGTGAATAAATGCCCAATGGTTTGTCCAGGGCTTAACTGAAAAAAAAGAAGAAAAAAGGAGGAATTGTCCTTCTAGGGTTTTAGATATTGGGACTGAGAAGGTCAAAGATATTGACGTGCAAACACTTAGAACGGGGAGACCAAATAATCAAACAGACACGTTGTCTTTTGTATGCACCCATAAAGTTCTTCCCGGTAATTTACAACAATCGACCAATGTTGGAGTCTAGTGATCATCTCAAACAAACTTTCAACCAAAGTAGAATAATAAACGGTAAGAGACAGGCCCCAAACCTCATGAAAATTCTTACCACAGCAAAATCACTCCACTCACACCTCCAATTACACAACTTCAAAAAAAAACTTCATTATTGATAGTTCTTCCACATTTAATGTCACTAGCCATACTTTCAGCATCAATGCAAACATGGATTGTAATTCCAGAAATCTCGTCTATGTTATCATCTCTTTGTGGTTGCAACAAATTACAACACATATAACATGTATACCGTATACATGTAGATCAATCAGGGGACATGATTAGGAACAGGTCGCTCTTACATGGGCAGCAGATAAATACGCTCAGTCTTCGTTTCTTGCCGGTATCAAAACACATCGGTACATGTGCTGGGCATCTTGACATAATGTTCAAAATCTACAATGTGACAAATTGAATTAAAGTCTTTATCTTAACTGTGTTAAAAATACATTTTAGCATGCGATATATTTAGCAAATTAGTGCAGCCAAGTGTAATTACTTTGATACTAAAGCTACCCACTAAGCCCACTGTCTGGAGAGTGTAAATTACCAAGAGATCATTCATACGAAACAGTAACGTGAATTTCTCGCTAACTAATGTCATTTGTAGACAGGCACAATCAAGACTTTATGGGATTGAGGTACATGGAAATATCGTAAAATGTTCTTGTATATTCCCGTCGAGAGTAAATAAATCAGCCAAAGGAGACAATGTGCTAGACGAAGATCACCGAATGGCCTATATCTGTGAGATATAGTCGGTTGATTACCTTTTCTGTCGTGTTTAGACTGATTGAAAGATGCTCGTCAATGGTAACGATTGAGCTGAATTAATTCGCTACCCCAATATTTAGTTCAATGGATATAACGATACAGACAGGTAATGATGCGAATTCTATGTAGTGTATATTTGCATGGTTAATGCTCGAATGGCGTTGTATGGGCATTGATAACAAAGGGTACGCATATTGTGCTTGGAGGTGCGGAAGTTTTCAAGGATGTTTGGCTAATGATCGAGTGTCGCATATTGTTTCTACTTTTCAAATGTTGTAACAGGAAGTTGGGGATAATTTATTGGGAATATTAGAATTCTCTAGCGATCGCATTTTGGACACCTTAAATTAAATCAGATTGCATTATGACACTTCGAAGCGAGAAATGCGTTTTATAAAAGGTGTTCACTCACGAAATTACACGAGGATTGTTGGATATTTCGTGCCATCCGAACAGTATGAATCCTTCAACAAAAATCATTCATTCCTTTGAATCAAAACAAAAAAGGTATGATGTTGAAATTTCATGAGGGTTGATCATGAAGCGATTTTCTTCGATATAAGATCAGAACTTCTCTAAACTCAGTTAAATTACAAAAAAAATCAATGTAAATCTGCTGAATTTCGATCATAAAATGATATACGATATTTACATAAAACTATATTGTGTGCGACGGTAATAAAGCCGACTTATTTTTCAATCCAAAACTTGCCAAATGATAGTTTTCTTGAAGTATACATACTGAAATATCAGCTCCGGAAAAAAAATACGATATTCACTTGTATAATAATGGATTCATGATTGGTCAAAATTGGTTTCGTGACCTATTTTGGTATTTTATATGTATTTATATTCAGTTGTAGCGAAAATTCTAGGTTCTTTCACATAACCAAACTTCCAAATAGATTGTGTGCAAATACAATTTTGGTTTGAGATGTCATATTGGTTGTACTAGATCCGCCCTATAAATGTTTCAAAAATAGCAAAATGGGCACGGAAACACGTTTTGATCAATTATAAATCCATTTTTATAGAACGAAAGATGGTAAATTTTTCGAGGCTGATATTTCAGTATGTATACTTCATGAAACATAATTTGAAAAATATTGGATAGAGAAGAAATCGGTTTAATCACTGCCATAAACAGGGGAGTTTTTCGATGCTATTAACATTACATATCATTTGAAGAAAGAGAATACTTAATCGGTCAGTCACCATGTGAGTGGAATGTGCCAGTCGAGAGCATGACGTATTGTCTGACATGTACAGTCCCATCTAAAGGCTTAATATTCGGTGTAAAGAAATATTTTCGTCACTGTTTTCATCAACCTATGTTGCCAGCCTTGTAGGGATCCCATGAAACATGTTTCAGTATGGTTTCACTCTGGTGAAATGGTCATTAAAAACAAAATAATGCGTGCTGCGTAGAAGCATTTCCATTAGTTCTTGAGATATAGTCAGCCTAAGTTGGTGTAGAA
>JAVTVY010008147.1:0-46704 GCA_036873755.1 Hanleya hanleyi | reverse complement strand
AATAGTTTTCCCGCAATTTTCAAAAGTAAACGCTCCAAATTTGCGATATGAGTTAACGGATTCTCTGTTTTCTGTTAACGGATTCTCCATGATTTGATAGTCGCTGGGTCTCGGCAACCATTAGCACAATCATGCCCAATCACACACCTATTAGGCATGTGGAGATCTAATGCATATTAAAAATTGGTTGTGATTGGTCGCAGGGTTCAGCGGCCATCTTGGATTTACCCCGTTTCCAGAAAAATCTTGTAAACTCTTCTCCTCTGAAACCAATGGGGCAATCGACACGAATCTTGGTACACTTAATCAATGGATGACGGCCTTTCAAAGTCTTATTTGAGTTGTTCTGTAAAACAAAATGGCCGCCATCGACCAATTAAAATCGTCGGATTTTCAAGTAACGGATTTGGACAGGAAAAGTGTCGAGATATATGTTATCTGATATGACGATCACGAATGTGCTAAAATGTTGCTCCTAGGTCACGTGGTTTGGCCGCCATCTTGAATTTTGAAAAACCGGAACACATCTTGTGCAGGCTATAACTCTGGATCTACGGGAGGTACAGCATTGCAGTTTGTTGCATTATATTGTGCAGGAGCAGCTCTTTCAGAAATATGCACAGTTTCCAACTAGCGTCAATAGTTTTTCCGCAATCATCAAATATAACTCATCCAAATTTGTGAATTGAGTATTTTCTGTTAACGGATTCTCCATGATTTGATGGTCGCTGGGTTGAGAATTAGTTTAAACCCTACTTGCTCATTCACACACTAGGTCGGAAGCCGCCAAAACTGCTTGCAGTTCTAGTTATTATTATTATTTTTTTTCTTCCGCCGGATTTTGTATCAAAATTTCCTCAGCCGTCGTTCAACCGATGAAGTCGAAACTTCACACAGGTATTGGGGATCGGGTGATCTAATGCATATCAAAAGAAGAAGTCAATTGGTTAAAAGCCCCGGCGGCCATCTTGGATTTACCCTCAAATTATTTTTTTTTCAAAGATCTTCTTCTCTGGAACCGCTGTGTCGATTGGCTTGAAACTTAATACACATGATCTATGGATCTGGGGCTCTCAAATTACGATTTGAAAATTTGCTCCGTAAAACAAAATGGCCGTCATTGACCAATCAAAATTGTTGGTTTTTCAAATGTCGGATTTGGACGGGAAAGGTGGCTACCTATATGCATTGCCCTATGGCGATCACGAATATGCAAAAATTTTGCTCCTAGGTCACGTGGTTTGGCCGCCATCTTGGATTTTGTCAGAAACGGAACGTATCTTATACAGGCTACAACGCAAGAACTATGGGAGCTACAGCCCTGCAATTTATTGCATTACATTGTCCAGGAGCAGCTCTTTCGGAAATATGTCAACCATTTCAACGTAGCTTCAATAGTTTTCTCGCAATTCTCAGATGAAAAGCACCCACATTTGCGAATTGACAGATTGTTCTTCAGTGGTAACTATGTAGGTTAGATCTAAAAGGAATAAATAACGTTTTGCCAAATCGGCTTCCAGGTCTAAAACTACTGTTGTTGGTTCATTGCCTGCGATATGTGCTTGCAACCCGAGGATTGCCGCTCGCGGCTATATTTATTATTATTATTCTTTTTCTTCCGCCGGATTTTGTACCATTCGTAGAGTCAACACCGATACACCGATGCAGTTGAAACTTCACATGGTGATTGGGCCAGATGGGAACTGATGCATATCCCCTAATGGAGCCGATTGGTCAAAAGCTTCGGCGGCCATCTTGGATTTACCCTTCAAAAAAATATTTTTTCAAAGATCTTCTTCTCCAGAACCACTGAACCGATTAACTCCAAACTTGGTACATATGACCGATGGGTGAGGGTCATTCAAAATCGTTGACGAAAATTTGCTGGGAAAAACAAAATGGCCGCCATTGACCAATCAGAATTATCGGATTTTCAATTAACGGATTTGGATGGGGAAAGTGACTACATATATGCATTGCGATATGGCGATCCAGAATATGCAAAAATTTTGCTCCTAGGTCACGTGGTTTGGCCGCCATCTTGAATTTTGTCAAAAACGGAACACATATTGCACCGGCTATAACTCTGGAACTACGAAAGGTACAGCCTTGCAGTTTGTTGCATTATATTGTCCAGCAGCAGCCCTTTCGCAAGTATGTCAACCATTTTTACCTAGCTTCAATAGTTTTGCCGCTATAGAGGAATCAAAACTGTCAAATTTTCAAATAATGCCGAAAATCACACAATTTGAGAAGCATTGTTGTTCAATATTACATAAAGAACAAGTCGGCTTATTCTGAGCTTCAGCATGCATACTCCTTGTGTAACTGCTATGATGACAGTGAAATTACAGCATGATCGTATTAATAGTTTCTGAGGTGTGGTAGAACGTGACATGTCAGCAGGTCTGAGCATATGGCTGAAAGTATACTTCAGAAAAGAAGACTATCCGAAGCGCAATCTCCAGGCGACCAATTTCCAAGCTCAACTTTCTCCATTCAAGGCTTTGTGTGGACTCCAGGGACAGTTTTCTCTACCTATTTCAACGTACTAACATTTCGATTTCGATGAAGGAGCCGTCTAGGACGCAAACAAAGGCCAGAAACGTGTTTCCCACGTGCTGCTGACCAAGAAAAAGTGTTTTTGAAGGTCTAAATCCATTTATTATTAGGGGGCCAAGCCGTATGGCTGGTCACCTATTGTTATTGGTATTATTATTATTAGGGGGCCAAGCCGTATGGCTGGTCACCTATTGTTATTGGTATTATTCTTCTTCTTCTTCTTCCGCCGGATTTTGTACCATCCGTACAGTCAACACCGATACACCGATGTCGCTGAAACTTCACATGGTGCTTAGCCCTGATGGGAACTGATGCATATCCTCCAATGAAGCCGATTGGCCAAAAGCTCCGGCGGCCATCTTGGATTTAGCCGAAAACCTTTGAAAATCTTCTTGTCCTGAACAGCTAAACCGATTAACTCCAAACTTGGTACATGTCATCGATGGATCAGGGTCTCTCAAAATAAGTCTTAGCAAGTTTGTACGTTAAACAAAATGGCCGCCATCGACCAATCAAAATTGTCGGATTTTCAAATAACGGATTTGGATGAAGAAAGTTACTACATATATGCATTGCGGTATGGCGATCACGAATATGCAAAAAGTTTGCTCTCAGGTCACATGGTTTGGCCGCCATCTTGAATTTTGTCAGAAACGGAGCACATCTTGTAGAGCCTATATCTCTAGGACTACGATAGGTACAGCCTTATAGTTTGTTGTGTTATATTGTCCAGAAGCAGCTCTTTCAGAAGTGTGTCTACTCTTTTTACGTAGGTTCAATAGTTTCGCCGCTATAGAGGAATCAAAACTGTCAAATTTTCAAATAATGCCGAAAATCGCACAATTTGAGAAGTAATTCTGTTCAATATTACACAAACAACGAGTCGGGTTATTCTGAGTTTTGGCATAGGTACTCCTTGTATAACTGCTATGATGACAGAGAAATTGCAGGATGATCGTATTAATAGTTCCGAAGCTATGGTAGAACGTGAAATTTGAGTAGGTCTGAGCATATGGCTGAAAGTAAACTTCACAAAAGCACACTGTGAGAAGCGCTATCTCCAGGCGACTAAATTCCAAGCTCAACTTTCTCCATTCAGGTCTTTGTCTGGACTCCAGGGACCGTTTTCTGTACCTATTTCAACGTACTAACATTTTCATTTCCATGAAGGAGCCATCTGGGGCGCAAACAAAGGCCAGAATCGTGTTTCCCACGTGCTGCTGACCAAGAAAAAGTGTTTTTTGAAGGAGGCCAAGACTGGACTGTATCTTGGCCCCCTGCATTGCCGCTCGCGGCTATATTTGGTATTATTCCTCTTCTTCTTCTTCCGCCGGATTTTGTACCATCCGTACAGTCAACACCGATACACCGATGTCGCTGAAACTTCACATGGTAATTAGCCCATATGGGAACTGATGCATATCCTCCAATGAAGCCGATTGGCCGAAAGCTTCGGCGGCCATCTTGGATTTAACCGAAATTTTTTGAAAACTTTGAAAATCTTCTTGTCCTGAATCGCTAAACCGATTGACATGAAACTTGGTACATATGACCGATGGGTGAGGATCATTCAAAATCCTTGACGAAAATTTTCTGGGAAAAACAAAATGGCCGCCATTGACCAATCAGAATTATCGGGTTTTCAATTAACGGATTTGGATGGGAAAAGTGACTACATATATGCATGGCGATATGGCGATCCAGAATATGCGAAAATTTTGCTCCTAGGTCACGTGGTTTGGCCGCCATCTTGAATTTTGTCAAAAACGGAACACATATTGGACCGGCTATAACTCTGGAACTACGAAAGGTACAGCCTTGCAGTTTGTTGCATTATATTGTCCAGCAGCAGCCCTTTCGGAAATATGTCAACCATTTTTACCTAGCTTCAATAGTTTTGCCGCTATAGAGGAATCAAAACTGTCAAATTTTCAAATAATGCCGAAAATCACACAATTTGAGAAGCATTGTTGTTCAATATTACACAAAGAACAAGTCGGCTTATTCTGAGCTTCAGCATGCATACTCCTTGTGTAACTGCTATGATGACAGTGAAATTACAGCATGATCGTATTAATAGTTTCTGAGGTATGGTAGAACGCGACATGTCAGCAGGTCTGAGCATATGGCTGAAAGTATACTTCAGAAAAGCAGACTATCCGAAGCGCAATCTCCAGGCGACCAATTTCCAAGCTCAACTTTCTCCATTCAAGGCTTTGTGTGGACTCCAGGGACAGTTTTCTCTACCTATTTCAACGTACTAACATTTCGATTTCGATGAAGGAGCCGTCTAGGACGCAAACAAAGGCCAGAAACGTGTTTCCCACGTGCTGCTGACCAAGAAAAAGTGTTTTTGAAGGTCTAAATCCATTTATTATTAGGGGGCCAAGCCGTATGGCTGGTCACCTATTGTTATTAGGGGGCCAAGCCGTATGGCTGGTCACCTATTGTTATTGGTATTATTCTTCTTCTTCTTCTTCTTCTTCCGCCGGATTTTGTACCATCCGTACAGTCAACACCGATACACCGATGTCGCTGAAACTTCACATGGTGATTAGCCCTGATGGGAACTGATGCATATCCTCCAATGAAGCCGATTGGCCAAAAGCTCCGGCGGCCATCTTGGATTTAGCCGAAAACCTTTGAAAATCTTCTTGTCCTGAACCGCTAAACCGATTAACTCCAAACTTGGTACATATCATCGATGGATCAGGGTCTCTCAAAATAAGTCTTAGCAAGTTTGTACGTTAAACAAAATGGCCGCCATCGACCAATCAAAATTGTCGGATTTTCAAATAACGGATTTGGATGAAGAAAGTTACTACATATATGCATTGCGGTATGGCGATCACGAATATGCAAAAAGTTTGCTCTCAGGTCACATGGTTTGGCCGCCATCTTGAATTTTGTCAGAAACGGAGCACATCTTGTAGAGCCTATATCTCTAGGACTACGATAGGTACAGCCTTATAGTTTGTTGTGTTATATTGTCCAGAAGCAGCTCTTTCAGAAGTGTGTCTACTCTTTTTACGTAGGTTCAATAGTTTCGCCGCTATAGAGGAATCAAAACTGTCAAATTTTCAAATAATGCCGAAAATCGCACAATTTGAGAAGTAATTCTGTTCAATATTACACAAACAACGAGTCGGGTTATTCTGAGTTTTGGCATAGGTACTCCTTGTATAACTGCTATGATGACAGAGAAATTGCAGGATGATCGTATTAATAGTTCCGAAGCTATGGTAGAACGTGAAATTTGAGTAGGTCTGAGCATATGGCTGAAAGTAAACTTCACAAAAGCACACTGTGAGAAGCGCTATCTCCAGGCGACTAAATTCCAAGCTCAACTTTCTCCATTCAGGTCTTTGTCTGGACTCCAGGGACCGTTTTCTGTACCTATTTCAACGTACTAACATTTTGATTTCCATGAAGGAGCCATCTGGGGCGCAAACAAAGGCCAGAATCGTGTTTCCCACGTGCTGCTGACCAAGAAAAAGTGTTTTTTGAAGGAGGCCAAGACTGGACTGTATCTTGGCCCCCTGCATTGCCGCTCGCGGCTATATTTGGTATTATTCCTCTTCTTCTTCTTCCGCCGGATTTTGTACCATCCGTACAGTCAACACCGATACACCGATGTCGCTGAAACTTCACATGGTAATTAGCCCATATGGGAACTGATGCATATCCTCCAATGAAGCCGATTGGCCGAAAGCTTCGGCGGCCATCTTGGATTTAACCGAAATTTTTTGAAAACTTTGAAAATCTTCTTGTCCTGAATCGCTAAACCGATTGACATGAAACTTGGTACATATGACCGATGGGTGAGGATCATTCAAAATCCTTGACGAAAATTTTCTGGGAAAAACAAAATGGCCGCCATTGACCAATCAGAATTATCGGGTTTTCAATTAACGGATTTGGATGGGAAAAGTGACTACATATATGCATGGCGATATGGCGATCCAGAATATGCGAAAATTTTGCTCCTAGGTCACGTGGTTTGGCCGCCATCTTGAATTTTGTCAAAAACGGAACACATATTGGACCGGCTATAACTCTGGAACTACGAAAGGTACAGCCTTGCAGTTTGTTGCATTATATTGTCCAGCAGCAGCCCTTTCGGAAATATGTCAACCATTTTTACCTAGCTTCAATAGTTTTGCCGCTATAGAGGAATCAAAACTGTCAAATTTTCAAATAATGCCGAAAATCACACAATTTGAGAAGCATTGTTGTTCAATATTACACAAAGAACAAGTCGGCTTATTCTGAGCTTCAGCATGCATACTCCTTGTGTAACTGCTATGATGACAGTGAAATTACAGCATGATCGTATTAATAGTTTCTGAGGTATGGTAGAACGTGACATGTCAGCAGGTCTGAGCATATGGCTGAAAGTATACTTCAGAAAAGCAGACTATCCGAAGCGCAATCTCCAGGCGACCAATTTCCAAGCTCAACTTTCTCCATTCAAGGCTTTGTGTGGACTCCAGGGACAGTTTTCTCTACCTATTTCAACGTACTAACATTTCGATTTCGATGAAGGAGCCGTCTAGGACGCAAACAAAGGCCAGAAACGTGTTTCCCACGTGCTGCTGACCAAGAAAAAGTGTTTTTGAAGGTCTAAATCCATTTATTATTAGGGGGCCAAGCCGTATGGCTGGTCACCTATTGTTATTAGGGGGCCAAGCCGTATGGCTGGTCACCTATTGTTATTGGTATTATTCTTCTTCTTCTTCTTCTTCCGCCGGATTTTGTACCATCCGTACAGTCAACACCGATACACCGATGTCGCTGAAACTTCACATGGTGATTAGCCCTGATGGGAACTGATGCATATCCTCCAATGAAGCCGATTGGCCAAAAGCTCCGGCGGCCATCTTGGATTTAGCCGAAAACCTTTGAAAATCTTCTTGTCCTGAACCGCTAAACCGATTAACTCCAAACTTGGTACATATCATCGATGGATCAGGGTCTCTCAAAATAAGTCTTAGCAAGTTTGTACGTTAAACAAAATGGCCGCCATCGACCAATCAAAATTGTCGGATTTTCAAATAACGGATTTGGATGAAGAAAGTTACTACATATATGCATTGCGGTATGGCGATCACGAATATGCAAAAAGTTTGCTCTCAGGTCACATGGTTTGGCCGCCATCTTGAATTTTGTCAGAAACGGAGCACATCTTGTAGAGCCTATATCTCTAGGACTACGATAGGTACAGCCTTATAGTTTGTTGTGTTATATTGTCCAGAAGCAGCTCTTTCAGAAGTGTGTCTACTCTTTTTACGTAGGTTCAATAGTTTCGCCGCTATAGAGGAATCAAAACTGTCAAATTTTCAAATAATGCCGAAAATCGCACAATTTGAGAAGTAATTCTGTTCAATATTACACAAACAACGAGTCGGGTTATTCTGAGTTTTGGCATAGGTACTCCTTGTATAACTGCTATGATGACAGAGAAATTGCAGGATGATCGTATTAATAGTTCCGAAGCTATGGTAGAACGTGAAATTTGAGTAGGTCTGAGCATATGGCTGAAAGTAAACTTCACAAAAGCACACTGTGAGAAGCGCTATCTCCAGGCGACTAAATTCCAAGCTCAACTTTCTCCATTCAGGTCTTTGTCTGGACTCCAGGGACCGTTTTCTGTACCTATTTCAACGTACTAACATTTTGATTTCCATGAAGGAGCCATCTGGGGCGCAAACAAAGGCCAGAATCGTGTTTCCCACGTGCTGCTGACCAAGAAAAAGTGTTTTTTGAAGGAGGCCAAGACTGGACTGTATCTTGGCCCCCTGCATTGCCGCTCGCGGCTATATTTGGTATTATTCTTCTTCTTCTTCTTCCGCCGGATTTTGTACCATCCGTACAGTCAACACCGATACACCGATGTCGCTGAAACTTCACATGGTAATTAGCCCATATGGGAACTGATGCATATCCTCCAATGAAGCCGATTGGCCGAAAGCTTCGGCGGCCATCTTGGATTTAACCGAAATTTTTTGAAAACTTTGAAAATCTTCTTGTCCTGAATCGCTAAACCGATTGACATGAAACTTGGTACATATGACCGATGGGTGAGGATCATTCAAAATCCTTGACGAAAATTTTCTGGGAAAAACAAAATGGCCGCCATTGACCAATCAGAATTATCGGGTTTTCAATTAACGGATTTGGATGGGAAAAGTGACTACATATATGCATGGCGATATGGCGATCCAGAATATGCGAAAATTTTGCTCCTAGGTCACGTGGTTTGGCCGCCATCTTGAATTTTGTCAAAAACGGAACACATATTGGACCGGCTATAACTCTGGAACTACGAAAGGTACAGCCTTGCAGTTTGTTGCATTATATTGTCCAGCAGCAGCCCTTTCGGAAGTATGTCAACCATTTTTACCTAGCTTCAATAGTTTTGCCGCTATAGAGGAATCAAAACTGTCAAATTATCAAATAATGCCAAAAATCACATAATTTGAGAAGTATTATTGTTCAATATTACACAAAGAACAAGTCGGATTATTCTGAGCTTCAGCATGCATACTCCTTGTATAACTGCTATGATGACAGTAAAATTACAGCATGATCGTATAAATAATTTCTGAGGTATGGTAGAACGTGACATGTCCGCAGGTCTGAGCACATGGCTGAAAGTATACTTCAAAAAAGCAAACTATCCGAAGCGCAATCTCCGGGCGACCAATTTCCAAGCTCAACTTTCTCCATTCAAGGCTTTGTGTGGACTCCAGGGACAGATTTCTCTACCTATTTTATCCTACTAACATTTCGATTTCGATGAAGGAGCCATCTGGGGCGCAAACAAAGGCCAGAATCGTGTTTCCCACGTGCTGCTGACCAAGAAAAAGTGTTTTTTGAAGGAGGCCAAGACAGGACTGTATCTTGGCCCCCTGCATTGCCGCTCGCGGCTATATTTAATTATTAAATTGCGAGCCAATTGTTTACGAGTCTGAAGAAAATGAGTAAGTTTGTCTCATGAAAATGTAAATCCGTCATTTATTTTAATTATTTGACCTTCAAAATATAGATGAGGGCTGGTCATACTAAACAACCAATCAAGTGACAATGGCCTTATGTACTGGTTCTGCTGGTTACCTAAGCTGTATACATGAAAGTCACACGCCTGGTTGATGTCACAGGCTCTAATATTCAACGGTGAGTTAGAAGTGGGTCAGGTGAGTTAGAAGTGGGTCAGGTTAAATGTTACAACACACATATAGGCTAGGTCACGATTCGTATTACAAAAGAATACATAACCAGGAACAGGGGTATTAACAATAACATAAATAGTGTATATTTCGGTATTAGTTATAGCATCTTGGGTAGAAATCTGTACGATTTGTGTTTATCGCCTGATACGTTGTATGTTTGTTCTCCACTACTGTATGTTTGTTCGCCACCTCGTAACATCATACAAAGGTAAGCTCTCATGATGCCAGTCTTATTTACGGATTGTGATAACATTAACTTTGTGAGTTACAATATTACACTGTTGAAATCTCGGCATCAATTCTTTAGTTGATCGATGTCTTCCTCATCCTTTCGATCCGCAATTCCACCTGTCTGCTGGAATAAGCGAATACGTTCGTTGTACAGGTGTAGCTTTCCAACTCATATACCCAGAAGACCATATGCAAGGTTAGTCATATTAAGCGATTAAGCTACCGTGATAAATGGAATGCTCCTTGATTTATTTAAATTGAAGGTAAACAATGCTAATATGTATTATCGTTGACTACCCGGTCTCGTTTTTTTTATTTTTGTTTTGTTTTGGGGGGGGGGTACGTTGCAAGTTTAGGATGTTCCAAATTTGGGTAGAGGCAGTTTTCCTCTTATATTACAGCGTTCACACAAGTTGGCCGTGTAGGTTTGGGCAGGTGTTCGATTCAGGCACCTGTCCACAGGACCATGGTCACGATCAGTGCGGACCCCCGTGAGGACCTGGTGGACACCCCTGTCCGTCTGTCTGTATCAGGACTCGCCAAGCACCAGAAGGTCACCCTGTATGCTACACTGACAGAAAACAAGATGACGTTTGGTTCATGTGGACATTATGTGGCCAACAGTTGTGGTGAAATAGATGTCGGGCAGGCGTCTTCATTGGGAGGGACATATACAGGTGTGAAAATCCAACAACAATAGACAATTGAACGACGAACGTGTATTGTTAATAAGCTGAGAATGTAAAGGATACCGTATCCACATTGTTATAACTCGAATTCGGAAATCTTTTATTTTATCATCCATGACAAACACGCACTCAGAATTCTATAATGAAACAATTAAGGTGGTATTCCCGTGGGATTCGATAATGTAAGAAGGAACGGCTGTAGGAATCAGTGCATCTTTGAATTTCGAACTTGTATTAGTGACCAGTACGTTACAGTATTTATAAATGCCTTGAATGTCTGAGTGACCCCATCAACGTGTTGTTTGTAATGCATCCTTGATACCAGTGATGTAAGCCTGCCTACAAGGTTGGTCTCAAAACTCACAGGGTAATTTGTATTCTATACTCCATCCAAGGTGTTGAACCAATGGGCCTGTTTTGGAGTATGAAGCAGACCCCTGGGCAGAAGCCTGGTCTTCGGTTTGCCAAAAAGGATGTTACAACACCCGTACTTGTCAATATCTCCTTACACCCCAACCATCAATTACTGGAAGAAATACACAGCCAGACCGTCAGTCCTCTGGGTAGTTTGACTGTATCACGGTGGTATCTACACAAAGATGTGACCCGGACAGAAATCCACGAGGAAGATATACGAGGGACACTCTTTATACCTCCAGGTAATAGAGCCTCAGAATCTTCGAGAAATCAAGCCTTCAGGTAGGTCGCCATTACGGGCCTTGGTGAAAAGTCAACCGTGTTTTATATTGACGAA
Source organism: Hanleya hanleyi (assembly GCA_036873755.1). Lineage (NCBI taxonomy): Eukaryota > Metazoa > Mollusca > Polyplacophora > Lepidopleurida > Hanleyidae > Hanleya > Hanleya hanleyi. Next base: position 35,236 of record JAVTVY010008147.1, on the reverse strand, counting down.
GCAGATATCCACTATCTGCGAAATCTCCTGACCATTAAATTTAGTTGGTCTTAAAGGTGCCACCCGTTGTTATTCATTCGTGTAAAAAACTATGAAAATATACTATATTGAAGAAATTTCTTCCCCACGAAGCCATTGACATCCAAACCAAGACGACGAATCCAAGCTTCAAGTGTATTCGCTTTAATGGCAATGGATTGCTGATGAAAACCCTTTTCACAAAGGCCCGTAATCAAATGGCGATCAATCCGCTGAAAGAAATTATGCTTTTAATTGAGGTTGGCTTTCATAGTTGCAAAGTAATGAATGTTTTCAAAGGTATTGTAGCACATTGATCTTGAATGACTCGTAATATGGGATCACTGTAAGAAAGTGTAGTGTGTGTTTGACGTGATCAACTCTGCAACGAATCTGTGTTAAAAATGTTCCCTCGTGTGATCACCTTGGCACAGAACTGTTTCTCATTGTTTTTCTGGTATGACAATCTGAATAATCAATTGTTAGTTACGGTTTCCCTGGTAATGAACTGTTCCTGTAGGTTTCCCTGATTTGTTGATCTTTTTATTGAACTCTACCTGAGTTTTTCTCAGGTTTTGTGATCTTTGTCATGAACTGTTCCTGAAGGTTTCTTTGACGTGGCGATGTTTGTAATGAACTGTTCCTGTAGGTTTCTCTGGTATGGTTATAATTGTAATGGACTGTTCCGGAAGGTTTCCCTGACGTGGTGATCTTTGTAATGAACTCTTCCTGAGTGTTTCTCTGGTGTCGTGATCTTTGTAATGAACTGTTCATGAAGGTTTCTCAGGTGTGGTGATCTTTGTAATGAACTGTCCCTGGAGGTTTCTCTGGTATGGTGAACTTTGTAATGAACTGTTCCTGAAGTTTTCACTAATGTGGTGATCTTTGCAATAAATTGTCCCTGAAGGTTTCTCAGATGTGGTTATCTTTGTAACGAACTGTTCCCGAAGGTTTCTATGCTGGGGAGATCTTTGTAATTAGCTGTTCCTGAAGGTATCCCTGGTGTGGCGATCTTTGTAGTGAATTGTCCCTTTTCCTGATTTGGTGATATTTGTAATAAACTGTCCCTGAAGATTTCCCTGATGTGGTGATCTTTGCAATGAACTGTTCCTGAAGGTTTCCCTGGTGTGGTGATCTTCGTAACTGTCCCTGATGATTTTCCGAATGTGGTGATCTTTGCAATGTACTGTTCCTGAAGGTTTCCCAGATGTGGTGATCTTTGTAATGAACTGTTCCTAAAGGTTTTTCTGATGTGGTGATCTTTGTAATGAACTATTCCTGAAGGTTTCACTGATGTGGTCATCTTTATAATGAACTGTTCCTGAAGCTTTCTCTGATGTGGTGATCTTTGTAATGAACTGTTCCTGAAGGTTTCCCTGATGTGGTGATCTTTGTAATGAAGTGTTCCTGAAGGTTTCACTGATGTGATGATCTTGGTAATGAATTGTCCCCGAAGGTTTGTCTGGTCTAGCTGGTTATCTTTGTAATGGACTGTTCCTGAAAGTTTCCCTGATGTTGTGATCTGCGCAAGGAATTGTCCCAGAGGTTTCCCTGATGTGGTCGTTTTTGCTATGAACTGTTCCTGAAGGTTTCCCTGATATGGTATTTTTGTTATGAATTGTTCCTGAAGGTATCGCTGATGTGGTGATCTTTGTAATGAACTGTTTCTGAGAATTTCTCTGGTGTGGTGATCTTTGTAAGAGACTGTTCCTGGAGGTTTCGCTGATGTGTTTATCTTTGTAATGAACTGTTCGTGAAGGTTTCTCTGGTGTGGTGATCGTTGTAATGCACTGTTCCTGAGGATTTCGCTGGTGTAGTGATCTTTGTAATGAACTGTTCATGAAGGTTTCCCTGATGTAGTGACCTTTGTAATGAATTGTCACGGAAGGTTTCCCTGATGTGGTCGTTTTTGCAATGAACTGTTCCTGAAGGTTTCGCTGATATGGTGATCTTTGTAATGAATTGTCCCTGAAGGTTTCTCTGGTGTGGTGATCTTTGTAATGAACTGTTCCTAAAGGTTTCCCTGATGTGGTGATCTTTGTACCGAACTGTTCCTGGAGGTTTTTCTGGTATGACAATCTGAATAATCAATTGTTAGTTACGGTTTCCCTGGTAATGAACTGTTCCTGTAGGTTTCCCTGATTTGTTGATCTTTTTATTGAACTCTACCTGGGTGTTTCTCTGGTTTTGTGATCTTTGTCATGAACTGTTCCTGAAGGTTTCTTTGGCGTGGCGATGTTTGTAATGAACTGTTCCTGTAGGTTTCTCTGGTATGGTTATCATTGTAATGGACTGTTCCGGAAGGTTTCCCTGACGTGGTGATCTTTGTAATGAACTCTTCCTGAGTGTTTCTCTGGTGTCGTGATCTTTGTAATGAACTGTTCATGAAGGTTTCTCAGGTGTGGTGATCTTTGTAATGAACTGTCCCTGGAGGTTTCTCTGGTATGGTGAACTTTGTAATGAACTGTTCCTGAAGGTTTCACTGATGTGGTGATCTTTGCAATAAATTGTCCCTGAAGGTTTCTCAGATGTGGTTATCTTTGTAACGAACTGTTCCCGAAGGTTTCTATGATGGGGAGATCTTTGTAATTAGCTGTTCCTGAAGGTATCCCTGGTGTGGCGATCTTTGTAGTGAATTGTCCCTTTTCCTGATTTGGTGATATTTGTAATAAACTGTCCCTGAAGATTTCCCTGATGTGGTGATCTTTGCAATGAACTGTTCCTGAAGGTTTCCCTGATGTGGTGATCTTCGTAACTGTCCCTGATGATTTTCCGAATGTGGTGATCTTTGCAATGTACTGTTCCTGAAGGTTTCCCAGATGTGGTCATCTTTATAATGAACTGTTCCTGAAGCTTTCTCTGATGTGGTGATCTTTGTAATGAACTGTTCCTGAAGGTTTCCCTGATGTGGTGATCTTTGTAATGAAGTGTTCCTGAAGGTTTCACTGATGTGATGATCTTGGTAATGAATTGTCCCCGAAGATTTGTCTGGTCTAGCTGGTTATCTTTGTAATGGACTGTTCCTGAAAGTTTCCCTGATGTTGTGATCTGCGCAAGGAATTGTCCCAGAAGGTTTCCCTGATGTGGTCGTTTTTGCTATGAACTGTTCCTGAAGGTTTCCCTGATATGGTATTTTTGTTATGAATTGTTCCTTAAGGTATCGCTGATGTGGTGATCTTTGTAATGAACTGTTTCTGAGAATTTCTCTGGGCTGGTGATCTTGTAAGAGACTGTTCCTGGAGGTTTCGCTGATGTGTTTATCTTTGTAATGAACTGTTCGTGAAGGTTTCTCTGGTGTGGTGATCGTTGTAATGCACTGTTCCTGAGGATTTCGCTGGTGTAGTGATCTTTGTAATGAACTGTTCCTGAAGGTTTCCCTGATGTAGTGACCTTTGTAATGAATTATCCCGGTAGGTTTCCCTGATGTGGTCGTTTTTGCAATGAACTGTTCCTGAAGGTTTCCCTGATATGGTGATCTTTGTAATGAATTGTCCCTGAATGTTTTTCTGGTGTGGTGATCTTTGTAATGAACTGTTCCTAAAGGTTTCCCTGATGTGGTGATCTTTGTAACGAACTGTTCCTGGAGGTTTTTCTGATATGGTGATCTTTGTAATGAATTGTCCCTGAAGGTTTCTCCGATGTGGTGATCTTTGTAATGAACTGTTCCTGAAGATTTCTCTGGTGGGGTGATCGTTGTAACGAACTGTTCCTGAGGATTTCTCTGGTGTAGTGATCTTTGTAATGAACTTTCATGAAGGTTTCCCTGGCGTGGCGATCTTTGTAATGAACTTTTCCTGAAGGTTTCCCTGTGATGGTGACCTTTGTAATGAAATGTTTCTGATGGTTTCTCTGGTGTGGAGATCTTTATAATGAAGTGTTCTTGAAGGTTTCTCTGATGTGATGATCTTTGTGATGAACTGTTCCTGAAGGTTTCCCTGTTGTGCTGAGCTTTGTAATGAAATGTTTCTGATGGTTTCCCTGGTGTGGCGATCTTTATAGTGAAGTGTTCCTGAAGGTTTCACTGATGTGGTGATCTTTGTAACGAAGTGTTCCTGAAGGTTTCCCTGATGTGGTGACCTTTGTATTGAAGTGTTCCTGATGTGGTTTGGCTGGTGTGTTGATCGTTTTGTAATGAACTTTTCCTGATGGTTTCCCTGGTTTGGTGATCTTTGTAATGAAGTGATCCTGAAAGCTTCCTTGATGTGTTGATCATTGTAATGTAGTCTTCCTGAAGGTTTCCCTGATTTGGTGATCTATGTAATGAACTATTCCTGAAGGTTTTCCTGATGTGATGATCTTTGTAGTGAAGTGTTCCTGGAGGTTTTCCTGATGTGGCTATCTTTGTAATGAGCTGTTCCTGGTGGTTTCCCTGATGTGGGCGCCATTGTAATGAAATGTTCTTGGTGGTTTCCCTGATGTGGGGATCTTTGTAATGAACTGTTCCTTAAGGCTTCCCTGGTGTGGGGTGATCTGTGTAATGAACTGTTCCTGAGAATTTCTCTGGTGTCGTGATCTTTGTAATGGACTGTTCCGATGGATTTCTCTGGTGTAGTGATCTTTGTTATGAACTGTTCCTGGAGGTTTCGCTGATGTGGTGACGTTTGCATTGAACTGTCCCTGGAGGTTTCCCTGGTGTTGTGTTCTTTGCAATGAACTGTTCCTGGAGGTTTCCCTGGTGTGGTGATCTTTGTAATGAACTGTCCCTGGAGGTTTCTTTGGTGTGGCCTTTCCTTGTAATGAACTGTTCCGGGGGATTTCTCTGGTGTAGTGATCTTTGTAATGAACTGTTCCTGGAGGTTTCTCTGATGTGGTGATCTTTGTAATGAACTGTTCCTGGAGGTTTCCCTGATGTGGTGACCTTTGTAATGAACTGTTCCTGGAGGTTTCTCTGGTGTGGTGATCTTTGTAATGAACTGTTCCTGGAGGTTTTCCTGGTGTGGTGATCTTTGTAATGAACTGTTCCTGGAGGTTTCCCTGATGTGGTGGCCTTTGTGATGAACTGTTCTTGGAGGTTTCCCTGGTGTGGTGATCTTTGTAATGAAATGTTCCTGGAGGTTTCCCTGATGTGGTGACCTTTGTAATGAACTGTTTGCGGAGGTTTCTCTGATGTGGTGATCGTTGTAATGAACTGTATCTGAGGATTTCTATGGTGTAGTGATCTTTGTAATGAACTGTTCCTGGAGGTTTCCCTGATGTGGTGACGTTTGCATTGAACTGTCCCTGGAGGTTTCCCTGGTGTTGTGTTCTTTGTAATGAACTGTTCCTGGAGGTTTCCCTGGTGTGGTGATCTTTGTAATGAACTGTCCCTGGAGGTTTCTTTGGTGTGGCCTTTCCTTGTAATGAACTGTTCCGGGGGATTTCTCTGGTGTAGTGATCTTTGTAATGAACTGTTCCTGGAGGTTTGCCTGATGTGGTGATCTTTGTAATGAACTGTTCCTGGAGGTTTCGCTGATGTGGTGACCTTTGTGATGAACTGTTCCTGGAGGTTTCCCTGGTGTGGTGATCTTTGTAATGAACTGTTCCTGGAGGTTTTCCTGGTGTGGTGATCTTTGTAATGAACTGTTCCTGGAGGTTTCCCTGATGTGGTGGCCTTTGTGATGAACTGTTCTTGGAGGTTTCCCTGGTGTGGTGATCTTTGTAATGAAATGTTCGTGGAGGTTTCCCTGATGTGGTGACCTTTGTAATGAACTGTTTCCGGAGGTTTCCCTGATGTGGTGACCTTTGTAATGAACTGTTTCCGGAGGTTTCTCTGATGTGATAATCTTTGTAATAAACTTTTCCTGATGGTTTTGGCGATGTGGTGACCTTTGAAATGAAATGTTCCTAATGGTTTCCCTGGTGTGGTGATCTTTATAATGAGGTGTTTCTGAAGGTTTCCCTGATGTGGTGATCTTTGTAATGAAGTGTTCCTGAAGGTTTGGCTGAACTGTTTGTTATGAACTGATCCTGGAGGTTTCCCTGTTATGGTTATCTTTGTAATGAAATGTTCCTCATGGTTTCCCTGGTGTGGTGATCTTTATAATGTAGTATTCCTGAAGGTTTCCCTGTTATAGTGAACTTTGTAATGAATTGCCCTTGAAGGTTTCCCTGATGTGGTGATCTTTGTAATGAACTGTTGTGGTCGTGGCCGTTTTTGCAATGAACTGTTCCTGAAGGTTTCCCTGATATGGTGATCTTTGTAATGAATTGTCCCTGGTGGTTTCTCTGATGTGGTGATCTTTGTAGTGAACTGTTCCTGAGTGTTTCACTGATGTGGTGATATTTGTAATGAATTGTCCCTGGTGGTTTCTCTGATATGATGATCTTTGTAGTGGACTGTTCCTGAGTGTTTCCCTGATTTGTTGATCTTTGTAATGAACTGTTCCTGAGGGTTTCCCTGATATGGTGATCTTTGCGATGAACTGTTCCTCAAGGTTTCCCTGATATGGTGATCTTTGTAATGAATTGTCGCTGGTGGTTTCTCTGATGTGGTGATCTTTGTAGTGAACTGTTCCTGAGTGTTTCCCTGATGTGGTGATATTTGTAATGAATTGTCCCTGGTGGTTTCTCTGATATGATGATCTTTGTAGTGGACTGTTCCTGAGTGTTTCCCTGATGTGGTGATCTTTGTAGTGAACTGTTCCTGAAGGTTTCCCTGAAATGGTGATCTTTGTAATGAATTGTCCCTGGTGGTTTCTCTGATGTGGTGATCTTTGTAGTGAACTGTTCCCGAGTGTTTCCCTGATGTGGTGATCTTTGTAGTGAACTGTTCCTGAAGGTTTCTCTGATATGGTGATCTTTGTAATGAACTGTTCCTGGAGGTTTGCGTGTTGTAGTGATCTTTGTAATGAACTGTTCCTGAACTTTTCTCTGGTGTGGTGGTCGTTGTAATGAACTGCGTCTGCGGATTTCTCTGATGTAGTGATCTTTGTAATGCACTGTTCCTCAAGGTTTCCCTGGTGTGGTCATCTTTGTAATGAACAGTTCCTCAAGGTTTTCCTGATGTAGTGACCTTTGTAGTGAAGTGTTCCCGATGGTTTCCCTGAAGTGGTGATCTTTGTAATGAGCTGCCCCTGATGTGGTGACCTTTGTAATGAAATGTTCCTGATGGTTTCCTTGGTGTGGTGATCTTTCAAATGAAGTGTTCCTGAAGGTTTCCCTGATGTGGTGATCTTTGTAATGAATTGTTCCTGAAGGTTTCCCTGATGTTGTGATCTTTAAAATGAAGTGTTCCTGAAGGTTTCCCTGGTGTTGTGATCTTTAAAATGAAGTGTTCCTGAAGGTTTTCCTGATGTGGTGATCTTTGTAATGAATTGTTCCTGATGGTTTCCCTGATGTGGCGACCTTTGTAATGAAATTTTCCTGGTGGTTTCCGTAGTGTGGTGATCTTTATAATGAAGTGTTCCTGAAGGTTTGCCTGAACTGTTTGTAATGAACTGTTCCTGGAGGTTTCCGTGTTGTGGTGATCTTTGTAATGAACTGTTCTTGAAGGTTTCGCCGATGTGGTGATCTTTGTAATGAACTGTTCCTGAGGATTTCTCTTGTGTGGCGATCTTTGTAAGGATTGGATCCTGGAGGTTTTCCTGATGTGGTGACCTTTTTATGAATTGTTTCTGAAGGTTTCTCTGGTGTGGTGATCTTTGTAATGAATTGTTCCCGAAGGTTTCACTGATGTGGCGAACTTTGTAATGAACTGTTCCTGAAGGTTTCCCTGATGTGGTGATCTTTGTAATGAACCCTTCCTGAAGGTTTCGCTGATGTGCTGACTTTTTTATGAACTGTTTCTGAAGGCTTCTCTGGTGTGGTGATCTTTGTAATGAGCTGTTTCTGAAGGTTTCACTGATGTGACAATCTCGGTAATGAACTGTTCCCGAAGGTTTCACTGATGTGACAATCTCGGTAATGAACTGTTCCTGAAGGTTTCCCTGATGTGGTGATCTTTGTAATGAACTGTTCCTGAGGATTTCTCTCGTGTGGTGATCTTTGTAAGGAACGGTTCCTGGAAGTTTTCCTGATGTGGTGACCTTTTCATGAACTGTTTCTGGAGGTTTCGCTGATGTGGTGATCTTTGTAGTGAATTGTTCCCGAAGGTTTCACTGATGTGGCGACTTTTGTAATGAACTGTTCCTGAAGGTTTCCCTGATTTGGTGATCTTTGTAATGAACTGTTCCTGAAGGTTTCCCTGATGTGGTGATCTTTGTAATGAACTGTTTCTGAAGGTTTCTCTGGTATGGTGATCTTTGTAATGAACTGTTCCCGAAGGTTTCACTGATGTGACAATCTTTATAATGAACTGTTCCTGAAGGTTTCCCTGATGTGGTGATCTTTGTAATGAACTGTTCCTGAAGGTTTCCCTGATGTGATCTTTGTAATGAACTGTTCCTGAGGATTTCTCTTGTGTGGTGATCTTTGTAAGGAACGGTTCCTGGAGGTTTTCCTGATGTGGTGGCCTTTTTATGAACTGTTTCTGGAGGTTTCTCTGGTGTGGTGATCTTTGTAGGGAATTGTTCCCGAAGGTTTCACTGATGTGGCGATCTTTGTAATGAACTGTTCCTGAAGGTTTCCCTGATGTGGTGATCTTTGTAATGAACTTTTTCTGAGGTTTCACTGATGTGGTGATCTTTATAATGAGCTGTTTCTGAAGGTTTCTCTGGTGTGGTGATCTTTGTAATGAATTGTTCCCGAAGGTTTCACTGATGTGACAATCTCGGTAATGAACTGTTCCTGAAGGTTTCCCTGATGTGGTGATCTTTGTAATGAACTGTTCCTGAAGGTTTCCCTGATGTGATCTTTGTAATGAACTGTTCCTGAGGATTTCTCTCGTGTGGTGATCTTTGTAAGGAACGGTTCCTGGAGGTTTTTCTGATGTGGTGACCTTTTTATGAACTGTTTCTGGAGGTTTCGCTGATGTGGTGATCTTTGTAGTGAATTGTTCCTGAAGGTTTCACTGATGTGGCGATCTTTGTAATGAACTGTTCTTGAAGGTTTCCCTGATGTGATGATCTTTGTAATGAACTGTTCCTGAAGGTTTCTCTGATGTGGTGATCGTTGTAATGAACTGTTTCTGAGGATTTCTCTCGTGTGGTGATCTTTGTAAGGAACGGTTCCTGGAGGTTTTCCTGATGTGGTGACCTTTTTATGAACTGTTTCTGGAATTTTCGCTGATGTGGTGATCTTTGTAGTGAATTGTTTCCGAAGGTTTCACTGTTCCTGAAGGTTTCCCTGATGTGGTGATCTTTGTAATGAACTGCTCGTGAAGGTTTCCCTGATGTGGTGATCTTTGTAATGAACTGTTTCTGAAGGTTTCTATGGTGTGGTGATCTTTGTAGTGAACTGTTCCCGAAGGTTTCACTGATGTGACAATCTTTGTAATGAACTGTTCCTGAAGGTTTCCCTGATGTGATCTTTGTAATGAACTGTTCCTGAGGATTTCTCTTGTGTGGGGATCTTTGTAAGGAACGGTTCCTGGAGGTTTTCCTGATGTGGTGACCTTTTTATGAACTGTTTCTGGAGGTTTCGCTGATGTGGTGATCTTTGTAGTGAATTGTTCCCGAAGGTTTCACTGATGTGGCGATCTTTGTAATGAACTGTTCCTGAAGGTTTCCCTGATGTGGTGATCTTTGTAATGAACTGTTTCTGAATGTTTCTCTGGTGTGGTGATCTTTGTAATGAACTGTTTCCGAAGGTTTCACTGATGTGACAATCTTTGTAATGAACTGTTCCTGAAGGTTTCCCTGATGTGGTGATCTTTGTAATGAACTGTTCCTAAAGGTTTCCCTGATGTGATCTTTGTAATGAACTGTTCCTGAGGATTTCTCTTGTGTGGTGATCTTTGTAAGGAACGGTTCCTGGAGGTTTTCCGGATGTGGTGACCTTTTTATGAACTGTTTCTGGAGGTTTCTCTGGTGTGGTGATCTTTGTAGTGAATTGTTCCCGAAGGTTTCACTGATGTGGCGATCTTTGTAATGAACTGTTCCTGAAGGTTTCCCTGATGTGGTGATCTTTGTAATGAACTGTTTCTGAGGTTTCCCAGATGTGGTGATCTTTGTAATGAGCTGTTTCTGAAGGTTTCTCTGGTGTGGTGATCTTTGTAATGCATTGTTCCAGAAGGTTTCACTGATGTGACAATCTCGGTAATGAACTGTTCCTGAAGGTTTCCCTGATGTGGTGATCTTTGTAATGAACTGTTCCTGAAGGTTTCTCTGATGTGATCTTTGTAATGAACTGTTCCTGAGGATTTCTCTTGTGTGGTGATCTTTGTAAGGAACGGTTCTTGGAGGTTTTCCTGATGTGGTGACCTTTTTATGAACTGTTTCTGGAGGTTTGTCTGGTGTGGTGATCTTTGTAGTGAATTGTTCCCGAAGGTTTCACTGATGTGGCGATCTTTGTAATGAACTGTTCCTGAAGGTTTCCCTGATGTGGTGATCTTTGTAATGAACTGTTCCTGAAGGTTTCCCTGATGTGGTGATCTTTGTAATGAGCTGTTTCTGAAGGTTTCTCTGGTGTGGTGATCTTTGTAATGAACTGTTCCCGAAGGTTTCACTGATGTGACAATCTTTGTAATGAACTGTTCCTGAAGGTTTCCCTGATGTGGCGATCTTTGTAATTAACTGTTCCTGAAGGTTTCCCTGATGTGGTGATCTTTGTAATGAACTGTTCCTGAAGGTTTCCCTGATGTGGTGATCTTTGTAATGAACTGTTCCTGAGGATTTCTCTTGTGTGATGCTCTTTGTAAGGAACGGTTCCTGGAGGTTTTCCTGGTGTGGTGACGTTTCCATGAACTGTTTCTGAAGGTTTCTCAGTTGTAGTGATCTTTGTAATGAACTGTCCCTGAAGGTTTCCCTGATGTGGTGACCTTTGTAATGAACTGTCCCTGAAGGTTTCCTTGAGGTGGTGATCTTTGTAATGAAGTGTTCCTGAAGGTTTCGCTGATGTGGTGATCTTTGTAATGAACTGTTCCTGAAGGTTTCTTTAATGTGGTGATCTTTGTAATGAATTGTCCCTGAAGTTTTCTCTGGTGTAGTCATTTACGTATAGAACTGTTCTATTGGGTGGATATCACGCTATTTCATTGTACCTGGTTTCTATGAATTGGTCATCCTTGTACTGGCAAAGAATTCCAAATTTTTGCACCCGAAAGTTGGAAACTTTTACGAAAAAGTTCACAACGCAGGCATGGCAAAACTAAATCGACACGTCCACCAGCCCTAGTTCTGGTGGAAACCTTTTGAAATAAGCCTGAAATATAATCGGGGGATAATCCACGGTCAACTTTATACATGATAACGGCTCTGTGAAAGTTAATCCTTTGTTTCACGGAAATCCATCGTAAATCTTTGAAAAGTTCCGAGGTCGGTCTTCGAGGTGGGGCTTTAAGCATAATTCTGGCTGCCCGCTTTTGTAATTTTACCAGTCTGTTGATTTTCTCAGCGTCTGCATTACCACAAATGACGTCACAATAATCAAAATTTGGCAAAATGATTGCTTGATTAAGCATTTTTAAAGTATCTAATGGAACATTATCTCTTAATTTATACAAGTAAAGTTTTCGCGAGATCTTATTACACAATATGGTCATGTGAGGCTGAAACGTGAGATGTTTGTCAAATGTTACACCAAGTACTTTTGCTTCGTGTACTCTTTCTATAAAGGCATAACGACGGGCGTTGAGGCGTTAAGATAGAGCGTTAAGGCGTATAGACGGGCGTTGAATGGCGTCTGCATTTCGATGAATTAGTGTCAATTCCATGGAATATCTAAAACAATCAGCTTCTGAGCTATCTTGCCAGGACGCTGAAGCGTTCAGCTGGGCGTTGGCGGGCGTTACTGTCCATAAGAGCAAGCGTATCCCAAAGAAGTGCACAGTCGACGTTGAACAGTCAACATGGGTTATAGATGCTCTGAGTGCGAACGCACGTTCACCAGATATTACGATATGATGCGACAACCTCCTCCTCCACACACACCTACACACATACGGTGAGGTAACTCTGCCAGGTAGCTAGAGCAAACATGGCTACCTCTCCTCAAATGCGCTCTTTTGCACTTCCGATTTCCCCTTTCTCTACTACTCCCCCGGCTACGCAGGCGCCTATCACTCCCAGTCTGTCTCTACTCCACGACTAAACCTTACGCGACTCATTCGGACCAATATTGGACCATCTCGACACCGAAACGTCCAATTTGATCCCTTTTCCCACTTTCCCATTGGTCCATCTCTTCCCCAGAACGTCCACTTGAGTGCCCTTTTTCTCTTTTCCTGTCTGCGCATGCACGCCATAGTCTTACTTTCACGACCCACCCATGAGTGCTTCAATTTGATACCTCACACGATCCAATCTAACCAATATTGGCCCCCCTCGACCTCAAAATGTCCATTCATATGCTTTTTTCCCATAATTCCCGGTCTACGCATGCGCGGCATTGCCTCACTTCTACGAGACAACAGTCCAGTCGGATGATTCCCCATGAGAGCTTCACTTTGATAACTCACATGACCCAATCGAACCACGGATAGTCCACCTCGACTCCAGAACGTCGACCCCAGATTTGCCTATACACCACGCATTAATCAGAACTTTTCAACAGAATCAAGCAATGGCCACGAGAACCCCGCCACCCCCATCGTGTTCTACATGGTGAGACAGAGAAAACAAGGTGCCACACCACATACCAGAAATGTGTATGCGTGGGTTGCCCATTAGGTTTAACATTGAAATCTCTGAAGCGTACAGACTTATTTAGAGGCAGATAACTCCTGCTGGGCCGTCACATGACCGAACGTGACCTTTGACCCGGACGTGACCTTTGCCCCGAAAGTAACCTTTGTTCCGGATGTGACCGTTGACTCGAAAGTGATGTCACCGTCACCAACAGAATCGGTCTTCTTCCTGCTACTCATGTTCCAAAAGGTTCCCCTGAACGGTCGTTATGTATTCTTAAAGGTTTCCTTGTATAGTCATTATTCCTGAAATGTTATGTATTGATCGCTATCTGTTCCTAAAGGTTTCCCTGATGTGGTGATCTTTGTAATGAACTGTTCCTGAAGGTTTCCCTGATGTGGTGATCTTTGTAATGAACTGTTTCTGAAGGTTTCTCTGGTGTGGTGATTTTTGTAATGAACTGTTCCCGAAGGTTTCACTGATGTGACAATCTTTGTAATGAACTGTTCCTGAAGGTTTCCCTGATGTGGTGATCTTTGTAATGAACTGTTCCTGAAGGTTTTCCTGATGTGATCTTTGTAATGAACTGTTCCTGAGGATTTCTCTTGTGTGGTGATCTTTGTAAGGAACGGTTCCTGGAGGTTTTCCTGATGTGGTGACCTTTTTATGAACTGTTTCTGGAGGTTTCGCTGATGTGGTGATCTTTGTAGTGAATTGTTCCCGAAGGTTTCACTGATGTGGCGATCTTTGTAATGAACTGTTCCTGAAGGTTTCCCTGATGTGGTGATCTTTGTAATGAACTGTTCCTGAAGGTTTCTCTGATGTGGTGATCTTTGTAATGAGCTGTTTCTGAAGGTTTCTCTGGTGTGGTGATCTTTTTGAATTGTTCCCGAAGGTTTCACTGATGTGACAATCTCGGTAATGAACTGTTCCTGAAGGTTTCTCTGATGTGGTGATCTTTGTAATGAACTGTTCCTGAAGGTTTTCCTGATGTGATCTTTGTAATGAACTGTTCCTGAGGATTTCTCTCGTGTGGTGATCTTTGTAAGGAACGGTTCCTGGAGGTTTTCCTGATGTGGTGACCTTTTTATGAACTGTTTCTGGAGGTTTCTCTGGTGTGGTGATCTTTGTAGTGAATTGTTCCCGAAGGTTTCACTGATGTGGCGATCTTTGTAATGAACTGTTCCTGAAGGTTTCCCTGATGTGGTGATCTTTGTAATGAACTGTTCCTGAAGGTTTCTCTGATGTGGTGATCTTTGTAATGAACTGTTTCTGAAGGTTTCTCTGGTGTGGTGCTCTTTGTAATGAACTTTTCCCGAAGGTTTCACTGATGTGACAATCTTTGTAATGAACTGTTCCTGAAGGTTTCCCTGATGTGGTGATCTTTGTAATGAACTGTTCCTGAAGGTTTCCCTGATGTGATCTTTGTAATGAACTGTTCCTGAGGATTTCTCTTGTGTGGTGATCTTTGTAAGGAACGGTTCCTGGAGGTTTTCCTGATGTGGTGACCTTTTTATGAACTGTTTCTGGAGGTTTCGCTGATGTGGTGATCTATGTAGTGAATTGTTCCCGAAGGTTTCACTGATGTGGCGATCTTTGTAATGAACTGTTCCTGAAGGTTTCCCTGATGTGGTGATCTTTGTAATGAACTGTTCCTGAAGGTTTCTCTGATGTGGTGATCTTTGTAATGAGCTGTTTCTGAAGGTTTCTCTGGTGTGGTGATCTTTGTAATGAATTGTTGCCGAAGGTTTCACTGATGTGACAATCTCGGTAATGAACTGTTCCTGAAGGTTTCTCTGATGTGGTGATCTTTGTAATGAACTGTTCCTGAAGGTTTCCCTGATGTGATCTTTGTAATGAACTGTTCCTGAGGATTTCTCTCGTGTGGTGATCTTTGTAAGGAACGGTTCCTGGAGGTTTTCCTGATGTGGTGACCTTTTTATGAACTGTTTCTGGAGGTTTCGCTGATGTGGTGATCTTTGTAGTGAATTGTTCCCGAAGGTTTCACTGATGTGGCGATCTTTGTAATGAACTGTTCCTGAAGGTTTCCCTGATGTGATGATCTTTGTAATGAACTGTTCCTGAAGGTTTCCCTGATGTGGTGATCTTTGTAATGAACTGTTTCTGAAGGTTTCTCTGGTGTGGTGATTTTTGTAATGAACTGTTCCCGAAGGTTTCACTGATGTGACAATCATTGTAATGAACTGTTCCTGAAGGTTTCCCTGATGTGGTGATCTTTGTAATGAACTGTTCCTGAAGGTTTTCCTGATGTGATCTTTGTAATGAACTGTTCCTGAGGATTTCTCTTGTGTGGTGATCTTTGTAAGGAACGGTTCCTGGAGGTTTTTCTGATGTGGTGACCTTTTTATGAACTGTTTCTGGAGGTTTCTCTGGTGTGGTGATCTTTGTAGTGAATTGTTCCCGAAGGTTTCACTGATGTGGCGATCTTTGTAATGAACTGTTCCTGAAGGTTTCCCTGTTGTGGTGATCTTTGTAATGAACTGTTCCTGAAGGTTTCTCTGATGTGGTGATCTTTGTAATGAACTGTTTCTGAAGGTTTCTCTGGTGTGGTGCTCTTTGTAATGAACTTTTCCCGAAGGTTTCACTGATGTGACAATCTTTGTAATGAACTGTTCCTGAAGGTTTTTCCTGATGTGGTGATCTTTGTAATGAACTGTTCCTGAAGGTTTCCCTGATGTGATCTTTGTAATGAACTGTTCCTGAGGATTTCTCTTGTGTGGTGATCTTTGTAAGGAACGGTTCCTGGAGGTTTTCCTGATGTGGTGACCTTTTTATGAACTGTTTCTGGAGGTTTCGCTGATGTGGTGATCTTTGTAGTGAATTGTTCCCGAAGGTTTCACTGATGTGGCGATCTTTGTAATGAACTGTTCCTGAAGGTTTCCCTGATGTGGTGATCTTTGTAATGAACTGTTCCTGAAGGTTTCTCTGATGTGGTGATCTTTGTAATGAGCTGTTTCTGAAGGTTTCTCTGGTGTGGTGATCTTTGTAATGAATTGTTCCCGAAGGTTTCACTGATGTGACAATCTCGGTAATGAACTGTTCCTGAAGGTTTCTCTGATGTGGTGATCTTTGTAATGAACTGTTCCTGAAGGTTTCCCTGATGTGATCTTTGTAATGAACTGTTCCTGAGGATTTCTCTCGTGAGGTGATCTTTGTAAGGAACGGTTCCTGGAGGTTTTCCTGATGTGGTGACCTTTTTATGAACTGTTTCTGGAGGTTTCGCTGATGTGGTGATCTTTGTAGTGAATTGTTCCCGAAGGTTTCACTGATGTGGCGATCTTTGTAATAAACTGTTCCTGAAGGTTTCCCTGATGTGATGATCTTTGTAATGAACTGTTCCTGAAGGTTTCTCTGATGTGGTGATCTTTGTAATGAACTGTTTCTGAAGGTTTCTCTGATGTGGTGATCTTTGTAATGAACTGTTCCCGAAGGTTTCACTGATGTGACAATCTTTGTAATGAACTGTTCCTGAAGGTTTCCCTGATGTGGTGATCTTTGTAATGAACTGTTCCTGAAGGTTTCCCTGATGTGATCTTTGTAATGAACTGTTCCTGAGGATTTCTCTTGTGTGGTGATCTTTGTAGGGAACGGTTCTTGGAGGTTTTGCTGATGTGATGACCTTTTTATGAACTGTTTCTGGAGATTTCTCTGGTGTGGTGATCTTTGTAGTGAATTGTTCCTGAAGGCTTCACTGATGTGGCGATCTTTGTAATGAACTGTTCCTGAAGGTTTCCCTGATGTGGTGATCTTTGTAATGAACTGTTCCTGAAGGTTTCCCTGATGTGGTGATCTTTGTAATGAGCTGTTTCTGAAGGTTTCTCTGGTGTGGTGATGTTTGTAATGAACTGTTCCCGAAGGTTTCACTGATGTGACAATCTTTGTAATGAACTGTTCCTGAAGGCAAACATGGCTACCTCTCCTCAAATGCGCTCTTTTGCACTTCCGATTTCCCCTTTCTCTACTACTCCCCCGGCTACGCAGGCGCCTATCACTCCCAGTCTGTCTCTACTCCACGACTAAACCTTACGCGACTCATTCGGA
This sequence comes from Hanleya hanleyi, assembly GCA_036873755.1. Taxonomy (NCBI): domain Eukaryota; kingdom Metazoa; phylum Mollusca; class Polyplacophora; order Lepidopleurida; family Hanleyidae; genus Hanleya; species Hanleya hanleyi. The sequence goes on along the minus strand of JAVTVY010008147.1, from coordinate 18,515 downwards.
CCAATATTGGACCATCTCGACACCGAAACGTCCAATTTGATCCCTTTTCCCACTTTCCCATTGGTCCATCTCTTCCCCAGAACGTCCACTTGAGTGCCCTTTTTCTCTTTTCCTGTCTGCGCATGCACGCCATAGTCTTACTTTCACGACCCACCCATGAGTGCTTCAATTTGATACCTCACACGATCCAATCTAACCAATCCTGAAGGTTTCCCTGATGTGATCTTTGTAATGAACTGTTCCTGAGGATTTCTCTTGTGTGGTGATCTTTGTAGGGAACGGTTCTTGGAGGTTTTGCTGATGTGATGACCTTTTTATGAACTGTTTCTGGAGATTTCTCTGGTGTGGTGATCTTTGTAGTGAATTGTTCCTGAAGGCTTCACTGATGTGGCGATCTTTGTAATGAACTGTTCCTGAAGGTTTCCCTGATGTGGTGATCTTTGTAATGAACTGTTCCTGAAGGTTTCCCTGATGTGGTGATCTTTGTAATGAGCTGTTTCTGAAGGTTTCTCTGGTGTGGTGATGTTTGTAATGAACTGTTCCCGAAGGTTTCACTGATGTGACAATCTTTGTAATGAACTGTTCCTGAAGGTTTCCCTGATGTGGCGATCTTTGTAATTAACTGTTCCTGAAGGTTTCCCTGATGTGGTGATCTTTGTAATGAACTGTTCCTGAAGGTTTCCCTGATGTGGTGATCTTTGTAATGAACTGTTCCTGAGGATTTCTCTTGTGTGATGCTCTTTGTAAGGAACGGTTCCTGGAGGTTTTCCTGGTGTGGTGACCTTTCCATGAACTGTTTCTGAAGGTTTCTCTGTTGTGGTGATCTTTGTAATGAACTGTTCCTGAGGATTTATGTAGTGGGTGATCTTTGTAATGAACTGTCCCTGAAGGTTTCCCTGGTGTGTTGACCTTTGTAATGAACTGTCCCTGAAGGTTTCCTTGAGGTGGTGATCTTTGTAATGAAGTGTTCCTGAAGGTTTCGCTGATGTGGTGATCTTTGTAATGAACTGTTCCTGAAGGTTTCTTTAATGTGGTGATCTTTGTAATGAATTGTCCCTGAAGTTTTCTCTGGTGTAGTCATTTACGTATAGAACTGTTCTATTGGGTGGATATCACGCTATTTCACTGTACCTGGTTTCTATGAATTGGTCATCCTTGTACTGGCAAAGAATTCCAAATTTTTGCACCCGAAAATTGGAAACTTTTACGAAAAAGTTCACAACGCAGGCATGGCAAAACTAAATCGACACGTCCACCAGCCCTAGTTCTGGTGGAAACCTTTTGAAATAAGCCTGAAATATAATCGGGGGATAATCCACGGTCAACTTTATACATGATAACGGCTTTGTGAAAGTTAATCCTTTGTTTCACGGAAATCCATCGTAAATCTTTGAAAAGTTCCGAGGTCGGTGTTCGAGGTGGGGCTTTAAGCATAATTCTGGCTGTCCGCTTTAGTAATTTTACCAGTCTGTTGATTTTCTCAGCGTCTGCATTACCACAAATGACGTCACAATAATCAAAATTTGGCAAAATGATTGCTTGATAAAGCATTTTTAAAGTATCTAAAGGAACATTATCTCTTAATTTATACAAGTAAAGTTTTCGCGAGATCTTATTACGCAATATGGTCATGTGAGGCTGAAATGTGAGATGTTTGTCAAATGTTACACCAAGTACTTTTGCTTCGTGTACTCTTTCTATAAAGGCATAACGACGGGCGTTGAGGCGTTAAGATAGAGCGTTAAGGCGTATAGACGGGCGTTGATTGGCGTCTGCATTTCGATGAATTCGTGTCAATTCCATGGAATATCTAGAACAATCAGCTTCTGAGCTATCTTGCCAGGACGTTGAAGCGTTCAGCTGGGCGTTGGCGGGCGTTACTGTCCATAAGAGCAAGCGTATCCCAAAGAAGTGCACAGTCGACGTTGAACAGCCAACATGGGTTATAGATGCTCTGAGTGCGAACGCACGTTCACCAGATATTACGATATGATGCGACAACCTCCTCCTCCACACACACCTACACACATACGGTGAGGTAACTCTGCCAGGTAGCTAGAGCAAACATGGCTACCTCTCCTCAAATGCGCTCTTTTGCACTTCCGATTTCCCCTTTCTCTACTACTCCCCCGGCTACGCAGGCGCCTATCACTCCCAGTCTGTCTCTACTCCACGACTAAACCTTACGCGACTCATTCGGACCAATATTGGACCATCTCGACACCGAAACGTCCAATTTGATCCCTTTTCCCACTTTCCCATTGGTCCATCTCTTCCCCAGAACGTCCACTTGAGTGCCCTTTTTCTCTTTTCCTGTCTGCGCATGCACGCCATAGTCTTACTTTCACGACCCACCCATGAGTGCTTCAATTTGATACCTCACACGATCCAATCTAACCAATATTGGCCCCCCTCGACCTCAAAATGTCCATTCATATGCTTTTTTCCCATAATTCCCGGTCTACGCATGCGCGGCATTGCCTCACTTCTACGAGACAACAGTCCAGTCGGATGATTCCCCATGAGAGCTTCACTTTGATAACTCACATGACCCAATCGAACCACGGATAGTCCACCTCGACTCCAGAACGTCGACCCCAGATCTGCCTATACACCACGCATTAATCAGAACTTTTCAACAGAATCAAGCAATGGCCACGAGAACCCCGCCACCCCCATCGTGTTCTACATGGTGAGACAGAGAAAACAAGGTGCCACACCACATACCAGAAATGTGCATGCGTGGGTTGCCCATTAGGTTTAACATTGAAATCTCTGAAGCGTACAGACTTATTTAGAGGCAGATAACTCCTGCTGGGCCGTCACATGACCGAACGTGACCTTTGACCCGGACGTGACCTTTGACCCGAAAGTAACCTTTGTTCCGGATGTGACCGTTGACTCGAAAGTGATGTCACCGTCACCAACAGAATCGGTCTTCTTCCTGCTACTCATGTTCCAAAAGGTTCCCCTGAACGGTCGTTATGTATTCTTAAAGGTTTCCTTGTATAGTCATTATTCCTGAAATGTTATGTATTGATCGCTATCTGTTCCTAAAGGTTCCCCTGAATGGTCGTTATTTACTGTTAAAGGGTTCTCTACATTGATCATTATATTCCTGAAGATCCTTTCAAGTTGTCGTCATTGTAGTGAAGTCGTGGAGATGTCTCAGATGTCAGATATCCATGGAGCGTACTTTGCATTGGTCATCATCAGGCATCGTCCGAATACAATTTGTGAACGATGGCTGAATATTAAAGGTCGGATCTGACGCCTATGCTGTCATTGCACACAATTGTTACTGAAGGTTTGGTCGAGTTTGACATCAAGGAAAATTAGTCTTCCTCAAATTAGTCACCACTGGTCACCATGATGTACCCTAGACTTTTACGGTGTAATACAGTAAACGATAAATTGTTGTTCCCCTGGATTGACCATCATTACAATGGGATTTACCTGAAGGGATGATGGTCACGAGAGGAAGACAATTTGAAAACCTGTGATACCATAAGTGAGCGTTTTTAATCGTTTTGGCTAACTTTTCGTAAATCTTGACGTCTCTTTGATATCACCACAGTATGAGTTTGTTAAGTCTTCCGGAACATCTGTACATGCGAATCTGATGTGACCTGGATTGTGTTTCAGGGAAAGGTACGTTCCCTGGAGTCATAGACATGTTCGGGATTGTGTTTCAGGGAAAGGTACGTTCCCTGGGGTGATAGACATGTTCGGGATTGTGTTTCAGGGAAAGGTACGTTCCCTGGAGTGATAGACATGTTCGGGATTGTGTTTCAGGGAAAGGTACGTTCCCTGGAGTGATAGACATGTTCGGGATTGTGTTTCAGGGAAAGGTACGTTCCCTGGAGTGATAGACATGTTCGGGATTGTGTTTCAGGGAAGGTACGTTCCCTGGAGTGATAGACATGTTCGGGATTGTGTTTCAGGGGAAGGTACGTTCCCTGGAGTGATAGACATGTTCGGGATTGTGTTTCAGGGGAAGGTACGTTCCCTGGAGTGATAGACATGTTCGGGATTGTGTTTCAGGGGAAGGTACGTTCCCTGGAGTCATAGACATGTTCGGGATTGTGTTTCAGGGAAAGGTACGTTCCCTGGAGTCATAGACATGTTCGGGATTGTGTTTCAGGGGAAGGTACGTTCCCTGGAGTGATAGACATGTTCGGGATTGTGTTTCAGGGGAAGGTACGTTCCCTGGAGTCATAGACATGTTCGGGATTGTGTTTCAGGGATAGGTACGTTCCCTGGAGTGATAGACATGTTCGGGATTGTGTTTCAGGGAAAGGTACGTTCCCTGGAGTGATAGACATGTTCGGGATTGTGTTTCAGGGATAGGTACGTTCCCTGGAGTGATAGACATGTTCGGGATTGTGTTTCAGGGAAAGGTACGTTCCCTGGAGTGATAGACATGTTCGGGATTGTGTTTCAGGGGAAGGTACGTTCCCTGGAGTGATAGACATGTTCGGGATTGTGTTTCAGGGAAAGGTACGTTCCCTGGAGTGATAGACATGTTCGGGATTGTGTTTCAGGGGAAGGTACGTTCCCTGTAGTGATAGACATGTTCGGGATTGTGTTTCAGGGGAAGGTACGTTCCCTGGAGTGATAGACATGTTCGGGATTGTGTTTCAGGGAAAGGTACGTTCCCTGGAGTGATAGACATGTTCGGGATTGTGTTTCAGGGAAAGGTACGTTCCCTGGAGTGATAGACATGTTCGGGATTGTGTTTCAGGGAAAGGTACGTTCCCTGGAGTGATAGACATGTTCGGGATTGTGTTTCAGGGAAAGGTACGTTCCCTGGAGTGATAGACATGTTCGGGATTGTGTTTCAGGGAAAGGTACGTTCTCTGGAGTGATAGACATGTTCGGGATTGTGTTTCAGGGATAAGTACGTTCCCTGGAGTCATAGACATGTTCGGGATTGTGTTTCAGGGATAGGGACGTTCCCTGGAGTGATAGACATGTTCGGGATTGTGTTTCAGGGATAGGTACGTTCCCTGGAGTGATAGACATGTTCGGGATTGTGTTTCAGGGAAAGGTACGTTCCCTGGCGTGATAGACATGTTCGGGATTGTGTTTCAGGGATAGGTACGTTCCCTGGAGTGATATACATGTTCGGGATTGTGTTTCAGGGATAGGTACGTTCCCTGGAGTGATAGACATGTTCGGGATTGTGTTTCAGGGAAAGGTACGTTCCCTGGAGTGATAGACATGTTCGGGATTGTGTTTCAGGGATAGGTACGTTCCCTGGAGTGATAGACATGTTCGGGATTGTGTTTCAGGGATAGGAACGTTCCCTGGAGTGATAGACATGTTCGGGATTGTGTTTCAGGGATAGGTACGTTCCCTGGAGTGACAGACATGTTCGGGATTGTGTTTCAGGGATAGGCACGTTCCCTGGAGTGATAGACATGTTCGGGATTGTGTTTCAGGGGTAGGGACGTTCCCTGGAGTGATAGACATGTTCGGGATTGTGTTTCAGGGATAGGTACGTTCCCTGGAGTGATAGACATGTTCGGGATTGTGTTTCAGGGATAGGTACGTTCCCTGGAGTGATAGACATGTTCGGGATTGTGTTTCAGGGAAAGGTACGTTCCCTGGAGTGATAGACATGTTCGGGATTGTGTTTCAGGGATAGGTACGTTCCCTGGAGTGATAGACATGTTCGGGATTGTGTTTCAGGGATAGGTACGTTCCCTGGAGTGATAGACATGTTCGGGATTGTGTTTCAGGGATAGGTACGTTCCCTGGAGTGATAGACATGTTCGGGATTGTGTTTCAGGGATAGGTACGTTCCCTGGAGTGATAGACATGTTCGGGATTGTGTTTCAGGGAAAGGTACGTTCCCTGGAGTGATAGACATGTTCGGGATTGTGTTTCAGGGAAAGGTACGTTCCCTGGAGTGATAGACATGTTCGGGATTGTGTTTCAGGGAAAGGTACGTTCTCTGGAGTGATAGACATGTTCGGGATTGTGTTTCAGGGGAAGGTACGTTCCCTGGAGTGATAGACATGTTCGGGACTGCAGGAGGGAACATCGAGTTTAAAGCAGCTCTTCTGGCATCCAGAGGGTTTGTAGTTCTAGCGCTCCCGTATTTCAACTATCAAGATCTTACGAAGAATCTTGGAGAAGTCGATTTCACGTACTTTCAGGTATGATAGAGTGAATTTCTGATACCACAGCCATGTAGCAGTATACTTTGTTCGGTAATAGATAAGTCTATTGTTTTTTATTAATTCAGCTACCAACAATTCAAGGTTGTCTGTTTTATATCGGGTTTACTTCACCAGGCTTGATAAACTAAGACAGTGGTCATCATCTTCGATGAAACTGTCAAACGTTTTCTTACCGACCCTACTGGTACAGCTAACGGTTAATCGTTACAGCTTCTTTGCCTTCGCAGCCATGTATGTAGGCTTCTGTTGAAAGACACTGATCCGCTACGTACAAACAGCTTTGTCTTTCCAGAAGGAACATGGGAAATTATTTTTTTCCTGAAAATTGTCTTGGACCCCGGGATCATTATCTCAGACCCAGAGATCATTATCTCTGACCCCGAGATCATTATCGAGTTCGAGGAACTTCCAGTGCGAGCTCTCGACACGGCCTCGGATAATGTAGGAAATTAGTATCTCGTCACGCACTGCTAGGAATCCCTGTTGGTATACATGTTGAAAGCACAGTATCACGCTGAAACTCCGAACAGCGCATGTCAGATGTATGACTTCCGTTACCATGGAGATCAGCTTGAGAAAAATCCCCAGGAGAAACACCTCAAGTTAGATGAGATCCTTCGCGGGTAGAATCAAGAAATATTCATTTCATTTGAATATATATTTATCTCCTGATAAGGGAGAAATACAAAGAGGACTATGTGAGCGGAAACACATTCTATAGCATGTGGTGTGCCTCAGGTGAGGTGGATCACGGTCTACAGCTGAGAGCTGTAAAATCCTTACACCATTAATGCGCGAGGTACTATGACTTCGACGGAATAGGCCGAGCAGTCGCGAATGCTAGTGCGAGGTCGCCTTCGGTCACTTGACTGGCGGTCGATGTAAAAGGAGGATTCCTGAAAATATCCGAAAAAATGGACTTTACATCCAATACAGGCCTAGCTGGGCTATACCTGTGATCGTTTCCGGCTAAAGGCCACGTCCGAATCTAAGGTCAGTTCGGGTCACGTAACTGGCGAGTGGATGCAAAACTAGGATTGTGGAAAATAAATCCGAACAAAACGGATTTTACAGTAGATGTCGCCGGAATGGTGAACCGCCATGTTCTTGTGGAGCAAAGCATAGGGTGTGAGGATGTTAGAGATCTGACGCTGTGGAGTACGACTGGTGGGATCTCAGAACCGCTGGTTGATTTTGGCTGGTGACGTGATCTTGCGCATGCGCATTCGAAAGGGAGGTCTGTTGTAGAGATTTTAGCGTATAGGTGAGCCGTACATAGTCCAAATGTGTCGTTCAGGTTGAGGAGCTCTCGTGGTGTAGAGGACTGGGGTGGGTTTTACTCAAAGTTATATGCGCAGTTGAGTAGCAGAGAAAGATCGCAAGGGCGTATTTAGGCGAATAGGGAAGCCATATCTGATCCAAGTATACCATAGAGGGTCTCGCATTGAAGCTGTCATGGTGAAAGATAAGACCCGAATGGTGTTCACGTAGCTGTGACGTCATCTGTAGTAGAGGAGGCGTAGATAATTGCAGGTGCCCACTCGGAGGGACGAAACTCATATACACTCAATGGCGACTAGACGTTGGAGATGCATGCAGTGTCCTGGTCATTGTGTAACTTTGACACCATGGTGTGAATGCGCACTCACGAGTATTACGAAAAGCGCAGAAACGGAAGAATGCCCTCCGAGATGGATAAAACTCGTATACAATAGTTCATGGAGGTAAATATTGACATGTGGGTATGCTATAGGGTAATATGGTTAGGACATGATAAGTCCAGCTAACCTGGTAGGGTTACCTCCCTTATAGGGTACAAGGTACCCACGCCCACATGTGCTGGTTAGTATACTCATACTCCCGGTGAAGGAAATATAAAAGATCTTCAGACTGGTGCCTTAGATCACTCAACCATCCTAACAAAGCTGGTTATCGTGGTAATAATGACCACTATTTAGTGGTATATTTGTATAATAGTTCGCGGTATGGGCGCCGTGAATACCCTTAACTCCCATTTGAACCCCGTCTAATATCACTTAAATTGAAAAAAAATCCCTCCCCAGTCGCTATCTACACCACGAGATCTTCGCACCCTGCTCGACCCATTTGGATCATATCTGGTCCACCTATACTCCACCTATTTCCACAACAGACATTCATGTCGAGTGCGCATGCGCACGATGACATCTCTGGCAAAAATAAACCAACGGAGATGAGAAAATAGCATCTCCACATCCTATAATTTGCTCTTCAAGAACATAGTGATTCATGGGTGTAATTTTCACCATTTCGGTGACATCTGTTTTAAATTCCGCTTTTTCGGATTCATTCCAGAGGCCTAGTTTTGCATCCACTCGCTAGTCACGTAGTTACGTGGCCAGAAGTGACCTCGAAATGGACGCGACATCGGACGCGACCTCGGAAATGACCACAGGTGTAGCCCACCTGGACCTCTGATGGATGTAAATTACCGTTTTTCCGGATTTTTCTCCGAAATGCTAGTTTTGCATCCACCCGCCAGTCACGTGACCGGAAGTAACCTGGAAGCGGAAGTTACCTTGAACCGGGAGCGAGCGCAAACCGTTGATTTTTTTTTCTGCAGTATTCTCCGGAAGCCTATTTTTGCCATTCACATGCCAGTCATGTGACCCGAAGTTATCTCGCCACATGGCCGGAATTACCTCGCACCAGTCGCCTGACCAGTAGTTGCCATGAAAACTCAAGATGAAAGGTCAAGGGTCCAGGATCAAGGCCCAAAGTTAATGGGTCAAAGTTCAACCTCCACCACATTCCTAACACCACCAGATTCCTTCACCACAAATCGACGGAGATTTCCACTTCATATATACTAATTTCGAGTAAGACCTCGTGGTCAGACCTAATTATCTCGGGTCCGAGATAAGGATAATTATCTCGGGATCCGAGATTATTTTGAGGAATAAATAATTTCCCATGTCCCTATTATGCTTCCGTAAATATCACATGTTTTTCATGGAATGTTGTTACAGCTATTTGAAACCTTTTTCCTGTACCTCAGAAATCTGCAGATTGGTTTACCTCACTGCCAAAGGTTCAATCTGGAGGCATAGGTGTTGTTGGTGTATCAAAAGGTGGGGAGGTGGCAATGTGGATGGCCGTCCATTGTCCACAGGTGAGTCTTTAGTAAATGAACGGAAGTAACAATGTGGATGGCAATGCCGATGTCCGTCCACTGTACTCCGGCTAGGCTACAGTAAATGGACAGTGACAATGCGGACGACCGTCAATTTTGATCATGTGGGTCTAAAGTAAGGGACTGAGAGTGTCAAGTTTGATGGTCGCCCATTGTCCTCTGATAACTATGCAGTAAAGGAATCCACGTGGCCATGTCGATAGTCTTTATTGTGCTCAGCCTAGTCTATCATAAAGGTGTGGAAATGACAATGTGGTTGGCCGTCTATTCTCCTCACGTGCGTCTATATTAAATGATTGGAAATGACAATGTTGACGATCGTCTATTGCCATCAGGTGTGTCTGTAGTAAAGAAGAGGAACTGGCAATGTGGATGACCATCAGTTTTCTTCAGGTGATGCTATAGTAAGCGAGAGGAGGTGACAATGTGGATGACAATCTATTGTCATCGGGTTTGTCAATAGTAAGCGAGCGGAAGCTGCTGTGTGGATGGCTGTCTATTGTTATCGAGTGGGTCTATAGTAAGTAAGCGACAGAGATAGTGTCGATGGCCGTCAATTGTCTTCAGGTGAGGTTATAGTGAGAGAGCGGAGGCGACAGTGTGGATGACAGTCTATAGTCATCGGGTGTGTCAATATAATGTATCGGAGATGATAATGTGGATGACAGTCTATAGTCATCGGGTGTGTCAATATAATGTATCGGAGATAATAATGTGGATGACAGTCTATAGTCATCGGGTGTGTCAATATAATGTATCGGAGATGATAATGTGGATGACAGTCTATAGTCATCGGGTGTGTCAATATAATGTATCGGAGATGATAATGTGGATGACAGTCTATAGTCATCGGGCGTGTCAATAGTAAGGGAGGAGGTGGCCCTGGTGATTGTCATAATTTAGGTGATTCTATTGTGAAGGAGTGGTTGTGTCACTGTGGATAACTATATATTGTGGGTCTGTAGCAGACCGGATGTGTCACTGTAGCCGGCCGTCTGTCGTCATGGGATAGATATACAGTTCACAAATTATGAACACAATTCGGGGTAAATCCTCTCTATTGGAAGGTTTTGTCATACGAATAGAACTTTAATGCTAATTAGACTAGATGTACTGTGCAATTTTAAGTTTCTTCTGAGACATTTCGAATAATTGTGTTATCCAACCATCACACCGACTGTATTCCACCCGGGGATATGACATGTTTCTGCAGGTTTCTGCTGTAGTGAACATCAATGGACTGCCATTCCTGGGTATGTGCAGTATGAAATTTGGTGAAGAAGAACTCCCCGGCTCTAGGTAAGTGAAGAATACACAGATGTATAGTGAGGTTCCCATTAGCTGATCTACATCGGAAGACATGGTTGTTACATCTTGTTCTGGCTCAATTATAGGGGTCAAGACATGGGAGTATAACCATGTTGAAAGATGTTAATCATGGGATTTGATTATTCGCTGGAATGTTCGAATTGTTCAGACTTTCCATTCGAATCACCAATTCCTGTGATGAAACGTTGGGTATATATGCGCCAGATCATACGACGTTGAGTCTTCTGTAGTCCACAAATATTTGCCAAGACCGAAAAATCCGAGGACCATATTCCCTGAGTAGTAGTAAAAGCCTAAATTCGTGTCCATTTGAGGGCGATAACTCTGTTGGGTCAATTCTTGGTTATCACCCCTGATTCGGTCATCTCCGGGAATGGCCGGTCATCTCCGGGAATGTCCATGCACAGGAGCATGATATACTGCACTTGTGACCCATGACGGCATTGTTGAATACACCATGGTGTGGTCGATTCTTATAGCCACGAAAAAACGTGGCCACCTGAATATATTGGGAGTTAGACTGCTTTACATTACGGTTACGCAGTATTAGCGTGAAGGATGTATCATGACTGTTGTGTCCTCAAAATAGGGTGATCTATAAATAGAACTGACGTAATGATCTATAAATAGAACAGGGCTTTTCCACGGGGATTCCCCGTGCAATGTACCGGCGGAGCATGATGTCAACGTGGACTAGCAAATCGCTATATGTTCTCTTTCGTGGTATGAATGCATTGACACGTACAACGCCGCTAGTATTATATAATAGCATGGTACAATTGCTGGCAAAAGGTAAAAACTTCCGTGTGTGTACGTTTCCGTAAGGGTGCACTGTACTATAATGTTTTACAGGATTGTTGTGTTTAGCCCTACGTTTGGAGCCTCGCTGTGATATCACTCCAAACACAAAAAACTATTCATATATCATATATCAAAATAAATGTATCTATCTCAGGAACATTTTCATGCCAAAACATAGAACGTTCGGAAGAAAAATTGCATAACTGACCTGTCATTTCCACAACAACAACAGCATCCAAATGTGATCTGATTTTCGACAATATACACCAAGTTCTCCTGACGACTGAAGTATCCACTACGCAAATGAGATGTTTATATTCACTACGACTCTGTCAAGTAACTCCAGTAGCTTAAAAAAGTGGGAATTATATGCCCATCGCCAACTCGTTTTCGGTGTAATAAGTCGTCTGCTACAGTGACAAAAATGGCACCTAAATGATACCCTCGTTCCCATGTGCATGACGACGTCACCAATTTACCACTAAATGCCATATTTTTTCTAAATTCATCCATTCTGATTTTCGATCAACATCTAGGCTGAATTTATATCAGTACAATCTAAAAAAATGGACTTTTCAATTTTACATGTCTGGTCTGGGGGAATTCCACTATTTGACCCCTACACCATTGGGGAACTCCCTCGTGTTCAGTATGAAACAGTACTATGCCACCTAACATTGCAACAATAAAAATGGCGTCCGCTTGTCAAATAACCCGGATGAGGATGACGTCTCGATCGTAGCGCCATCTATACACTCTGGAAACAAGGAAGACAACACTGGGCAATAACTCTGTTGGCCGCTGCCCCAATATGTCCCCTAATTCGAATATTTCTGAATACGTACAAATTTGTTCCAGAGTTACTTCAATGGTAAAATGACCAGTGACGTCACGGCGGGGTCAAAGGTCACGCCCATTGATTAATAGGGATGCCCTTCAGTTACTTCAATGCTAATTGTGTATGAAGCTATCAATACTCATGCTGAGGCGATCGAAGACGCCGGACAGGATAACTTACAACAGGCATACATTCAAATGCACCCCTGCATCAGTAAAACAGCCATGGCATCTATGAAAAGTATAACCTGCTACCGCTTAAAATGAAAGGCCAGCCCAAGCACAGGTCCATCACGAAGACCAAGCGTCACTTGAGAGAGGATATGGGACAATCACCTACCGAGGTCCTGCAAAATGCGATCAAAATGCGCAAACAAACGGATCAGAGCGAATATGGCCGAAGATTGAACTTTCTGAAATGGCGGCTTGAAATGAAAGGCGACCCCACGAAGACGTCCGTCAGGAAGACCAAGTATCGCTTGGAAGCGGATACGGGAATAGCACCTACCGAGGCCCTGCCAAATGCGATCAAGATAAGCAGCTGTTCCAGGACATGTTGCCGGTACGACGATTAGAACAAATGGATCAGATCGAACATGGCCGCGGATTAAACTTCTTGAAATGGCGGCTTCTGCTTGGACAAGAGCAGTCGAGAATACATCTAACCGACAAGAATGAATATGGCAGACTCTAGTACTTCCAAATTGCGCAGGCGCATACCACTCCCACTCTGACTCGACTACACGAGTACTTTACTAGGACCATTCGGATCAATATTGGTCCATCTCGACCTCAAAACAACCAGTCCAATGCCCTTTTCCCACAATTTCCTGTCTGAGCATGCGCAGATTGACGGTATTTCCACTACGCACTCATTCAGTCGAATGCGACCTCATGAGTACTTGAAACTGATACCTCACGCGACTCATTTGGACCAATATTGGTCCATTTCTACCCCAAAACGTCCATTCCAATGCCCTTTCTACACTACTCCAAGTCTTATTTTCACTCCACACTCATCCAGTCTGACGCTCGCCGGCGAGTACTGCACAATGACACCTGACACGACCCATTCGGACCACGGATAGTCCAACTCGACCACAGAACGTCCACCCCAGATCTGCCTATGCACTACGCATGCACAGTTAGAACTTTTCAGCGAAAATCAACCCATGGCCACGAGACCACGTTCGTCGCCTTCTACAGGGTGAGACAGAGAAAACAAAATGCCACACCCCATAATAAAATCCAAAAGCAAAAAAAAAAATGACCACCCCAATACTCCTACCCCAAACATGCATTCCCGGAGATGCCAATTAACATTGAAGTAACTGAAAGGGCATCCCTATAATCAAGAGGCGTAACGTGACGTCCCCGGTCATGTCCGGACATTTATCATTGAAATAACTTAATACCACATTCGTACCTATTCAGAAATGTTCGAATCAGGGGAGATATTGGTGCAGCGCACAACAGAGTTATTGCCCAGTCAGAGTTATCTTCCTTGCGAGTGTTTAGATGGCGCTACGATCGAAACGTCCTCATCCGGGTTATTTGACAAGCGGACGCCATTTTTATTGTGACGATGTTACGAAAACTTACATGCATGTTTTTACCTTTTGCGAGCGATGGTACCATGCTATTATATAACATTGACATGTCGGTGTATGTATCAATGCATTCACATCACGGAAGAAAACATGTTGAGACTTGCTGGTCTACGATGTCGTCATGCTCCGTCGAAACATTGCGCGCAATCCCCGTGGAAAAACCCTGTTCTATTTGTAGTGTCACGTCAAATTTATGATCACAGAAAAACGTAACAGAAAAGGTTTGTGAAGGTTGCTTCGGTTAAAATTGACAACCAATTTGAAAGCCTTAGACAGCTTATGCTGGTAGAGGAATTTAAAAGATGTATCCATGGTGATATTAGAACATTTCTTGATGAAAACAATGCCAACACTTTAGATCAAGCAGCACGTTTTGCTGACGAATACGCACTGGCACACAAATTATCATTTGTCAATGCTGTTAAGCCAAGTTCATTCCAGCCTAATCTCTCAGGTAACAAACCCAGTTCTTTCTCAGGGCCTAAAACTTTTAACCTCAGTTACAAAGGTCAAAGGTCAAACACGAAGTCTCAGTCACCCACTTATAACACTCAAAATAAGTCTCCCGTTTGCAGCTATTGTAAGAGGGACGGCCATTTAATGGCTAATTGTTTTAAATTGAAAAAGGACAACAAGATCAAGCCTTTCAAAAGCCTAGTGATTTCCTCACTTCAAGATCTATACCCAAGCAGGTTAGTAACGTTCATAATGTATATGACGTTAAGATGGCCAAGGACACTGTTTCTATTAGTTCTATCAAGGATAAGGTTGACAGTTTTTCATATCCTGTTATGGGGATTTTTGAACCGTTTATCCACAATGGTTTTGTGTCACTTTCAAGTGATTTTCTAATGCTACACCTGTGAAGATTTTGCGAGACACGGGCGCGTTCCAGTCTCTTTTGTAGGCAGATACTTTGCCGTTTTCTGACTCTTCATCTGCAGGCAGTAATGTCCTGATTAAAGGGGTAGATTCTGTAAATTATACACCCTGACCCGTTCCGCTCCATAACGTTCATCTGCTACGGTGGGTATTAAAGGTAGATTAGCCACATTTTGATAGCTAATTGGAATGTTCTAATGACAAAATTTCAAAATCACAGCTAGTTAGATAACAGCATAGTGACAAGGACATTTCAAGTTGTTCGACAGGGCAGTAGGTGAGTGTGATGTAACTCAAGAAGCCTCTCGAATATGCATCACATCATCATCTGGCCTAGATACAATTTATAATAATCTTCTAGAAAGATCGAAGTGATTAATCCACGTAAACAAGCTTGCGTCATATATTCTAGAAGCATCCTGTTTAATAATAGACTACAATGCCATGACACTCCCTCTCTTAAAAAAAGAAAGTTCCAAACTTGGAACTTTCTTGACAATTCAAAACATTATTGCAAAAAAAAATCTTTATTACAACAGCAAAAATATTGACAAACATGTATGTGTACTTTATATGCCAGACAAACAATCAGCAATCAAATTGTCCTTGCCCTTAATATGTCTGATTTCAATATTGTATTCTTGTAACACCAAACTCCATCTCAACGATCTTTGATTTTTGTTTTTCATCTTACTTATGAAAACAAGTGGATTGTGATCACTGAATACAGTAATTGGCAACGATGAAGAATTACAAGCGTCTAGTCCGTCATTCATAATCCAGCCGTCGTCCATTAGAGAATATCCGCGTCCATAATCCAAAGACCTATTCCATTTTCCACATAACAGTATTAGCACCAAATTCAAAAAGACAATCATAGTATACATAAAACATAGGCTTGTTTCCTGCAAGAGAGAAGCGATCAACAGTTTTCAATGATGCCGGCAAGACATCATGATGTTCCAAAAATATCAAATCCGTATCGCTGATCAGTATTCTTAATCCATAATATTCGTTATAGAGTCGTCATCTAAAAAGATGTATCTCAGTCACGCTTTGATTGTGACTGTTCATATGAGTATCATGAGGATCTTGAAGTACATGGGTTCATACGGCCCCTAGCCCCGGGTTAAGCGAAATTAGACACAAGTTACGAAACGTAGCGCCATAGATCTTGCACGCTACGTTCGTATTTTACTATCAGCATGCGATATGTATCGCCAAATTTGAGAAACTTTGAGTGGAGGCGCTTGGTGGAATAGCCCTGTTTTATAAGTTTCTGCAACAATGTTTTGTGACGTTGATTAAAATCATCACATTTAACACAGGATCTAGCAAATGCTACTGCAGGTCCCACTGGAATATTACTATCCAGAAAGGGATAGTTTACGATGTCGAAATTGTAATCATCTCTTTTGTCATAAAGTCGACATCAACATCAAAATGTTGTAAAGCCAATGTCATTGCCAAACATTCTTTCTCAATTGTAGAATAATTTCTCTGATATTTGTCAAATTTACGTGAAAAATAACATATTGGGTGATCTACACCATCTATACCTTCTTGTAACAAAACGGCACCAGAGCAACATAACTAGCATCTACAGCCAGTTTAATAGTGCATCAAAATCTGATGCTGAAAGAACTGGCGCGCTCTTGAGTATGGCTTTCAGGTTTTCAAAAGGTGATGCACATTCATCGGTCCAAACAAAAGTTACCGTCGGTCTTAAGAGTTGAGTTAAAGGTTCTGTAATCTCTGAAAAATTTGGACAACATTTTCTGTAGTAACCAGCCATACCCAAGAAACGCATCAGTTGTCTCTTAAATGTTGGTCTTGGAAATAGCGAGATAGCACTAACCTTAGCATCTACAGGTTTTACTTGACCCTGACCTACAGCATGACCCAAGAATATCACACGTGC
The DNA here is from genome assembly GCA_036873755.1 of Hanleya hanleyi. Classification (NCBI taxonomy): domain Eukaryota; kingdom Metazoa; phylum Mollusca; class Polyplacophora; order Lepidopleurida; family Hanleyidae; genus Hanleya; species Hanleya hanleyi. The sequence continues at coordinate 1,775 of JAVTVY010008147.1, read as the reverse complement.
ATGTCCAAATTAACTTTTTCCAAGGTTGACTGTTAGCTTGGCGTCACTTAGTCGATTGAACAGTGCGCGGATTCTCTTAGATGATCTTACCATGTATCGCTATAGACAATGACGTCATCAATGTAAGTCTCATATCCTTCCAAACCGGAAGCAACACGGTTGATGAGACACTGGAACGTGGCTGAAGAATTTTTCATTCCAAATGGCATGACTTTGTACTGGAACAGATGCTCCGAAGTGACGAATGCTGATATCTCATTCGCACGATCTGTCAGTGGAACTTGCCAAAATCCTTTCAGAAGATCAAACTTTGACACAAACTTGGCACTTCCCACTTTATTAATGCAATCGTCAATGGAATAGGGAATGTGTTTGTTTTGGTCAATGTGTTCACCTTTATGTAGTCAGTACACATCCTGTAACTGCCATCTGGCTTTGGAACGAGGATACAAGGTGAACTTCAGTTGCTATTACTTGGTGCAATGAAGTCATTGTCCAATAAATACTGAATCTCTTTTTTTCAGGTAGTTTTGTTTAATGGGATTCAAACGATATGGGTGCTGCTTCACTGGATTAGAATCTCCGACATTGACGTCATGTGAAATTTTTTCAGTCCGAGTAGGAATGTCGGGAAACAAATGTTCATATTGACTGAGCAGAGTTCGAAGTTCTTCCTGACGCGCTGGTTCAAGATGACACAACTTGGAATCCAAATTTAGTAGAATTCCAGAGTTCTGTAATTTCGCCGCTGTCATGGGCTCTTCACAAGTTTCATTATTATCAGGGTCAGAACTAACTACACTTACAGGGTGTACAGTACTGTTAGTGCTATCTCTGTCTATGTATAACTTTAACATATTTACATGACATAACAGTTTGTGTTGACGCCTGTCAGGAGTCTGAATTACATAATTAAAGTCACTTAATTTCTTTTCAATGACATAAGGACCATAATATCTAGCCTTAAGTGGATTACCAGGAATAGGCAGAAAAGCCAGTACCTTTTCACCAGGTTTGAAACTTCCTTTAAGGGCATGCTTATCATAGGTTATTTTCATACATTTTTGTGCTTACTTTAAAGTTGACATGGCCAAATCACCTGCTTTAGTCAACCTGGTGCGAAAGTCCGACACATATTGTAAGAGACTACATTAGTCAAGATCACTGTCTAGGAACTTTTCCTTCGGCAGTTTGAGTGGTTCTCTAACTGTATGACCAAAGGCTAATTCAAATGGACTGAAGCCTAAAGACTCTTGAACAGACTCTCTAACAGCAAACAATAACAAATGTATTCATTCATCCCAGTCTTTCTTAGTGTCAAAACAATAAGTCCTAATCATGTCTGGTGAAATCTTTCTAATGCTCCTTGGCTTTCTGGGTGGTATGCAAATGATTTATACTGCTTTATTCTCAATTCATGCATGACTTGTTGAAAGATTCCTGACATGAAATTAGATCACTGATCAGATTGAACGGACTGGGGTAGGCCGACAAGTGTGAAAAACTTAACTAAGGCCTTAGCAATAGTATTTGCCTTAATATTCCGTAAAAGAATGGCCTCCGGGAACCTGGTTGAAGCACACATGATTGTTAACATGTATTGATTGCCTGACTTTTTTTCTAACTTTTCTCTCTCTAACTGAAACTGTCTTTCTTCCCTTTCTTTGTCTTTTTCTAATTCTAATTTCTTTAATTCCAGCTGACTTTGCAAGTCTAATTTCTTTATTTCCAAATCATCAGCGGTTTCCTCAGTTAAATCAAAATCACTTTCATCC
>JAVTVY010008146.1:0-43693 GCA_036873755.1 Hanleya hanleyi | reverse complement strand
GCTATCACACTGAATTGATAGGGGAAAATAGCACTACTTTCTGGTTTGAAATCCATTTTTCTCAACTTTCCAAAGTCAAAGTTTCTTTAAATTACCACATAATGTGAAATTTATACACTCCTAGTGAAATATGAAATAAAAATGGGGAGTCACCATATTTCTTTTCAATTAACAGCTGTATAACGGCTTTATAACTAATATATTCAGCCTTTCCTGCTCTATGTCTGAGAGGGGGTTAGGGTGGGAATGGGGCTGGAGATGGGGAATCTCCATGGCCTTTACAAAGTTGCTGTTTGGCTAGCTGAGAATACATAACAAGTTTCTTGGTACTGGCCATTGGTATTGGTTCTTTCCTAGTACGTCTTGGATTACGTACCTCAGTGAAAACCAATACCAATGGCCGTCTAACTGATGTGGAAAACCTTCTCAAGTTTGAAGTCGATTGGTTTATTTGTTCTTGAGATATCGCGTTCACAAGATGTGGAATGGAGTGAATCCAATATGGTCCATGGCAGCCATCTTGGATTACGTACCTCAGTGAAAACCAATACCAATGGCCGTCTAACTGATGCGAAGCACATTCTCAAGTTTGAGATTGGTTGAATTGTTCTCAAGATATCGCGTTCACAAGATCTGGGAAGGATGGAATCCAATATGGTCAATGGCAGCCATCTTGGATTACGTACCTTAGTGAAAATCAATACCAATGGCCGTCTGACTGATGTGAAGAATCTTCCCAGGCTTGAAGTTGATTGGTGGAATTGTTCTTTCAGATATCGCGTTCACAAGATGTGGGACGAACAGAATCCAATATGGTCGATGGTGGCCATCTTGGATTACGTATCTCAGTGAAAATCAATACCAATGGCTGTCTACCTGATGTGAAGCACCTTCTCAAGTTTGAAGTCGATTGGTCAAATTGTTCTCAAGATACCGCGTTCACAAGATGTGGGATGGACAGAATCCAATATGGTCAATGGCAGCCATCTTGGATTACGTACCTCGGTGAAAACCAATACCAATGGCCGTCTAACTGATGTGGAAAACCTTCTCAAAAAAGAATGTTCGTAAAACAAACAATACAATTGATGTGGCCTAACCCAGACTTTACTGGTGCTTGGAATCACTGGCTTCAATACCAGCTAAATTACAGCATACAAGTACGTCATAATATCACAATGTTTATTTTATAGGACAACACTTGTTTGACTAAGCTCAAGGAAGTAGTAGCCTTGGAGAAGTCTCCATTATTAATATACTTTTCATATCAGTAAGGATAATTGATTTCAGCATCTATCTTGCAATATTATTGTTACTAGTATGTATTTATAAAAATGTGAAGACCATACTGGTGCGATTTGAATGTACTAGGATGGTTATTGTTATGCGCGAGTTTTAAATATGCGAGTTTAATGTTACCTTTATGAACAAATGTTATATATATAAGTATCTGATGTAAGTATGTTTTAATCATGTGTTGATGGGATTCACTATGAATTGTTATGTTGAGTCATAGTGATAATTTTACATAGCTCATAGATCTTGATGTCTAAATGAATTAGAGATATCAGTAAAAAATAAATGTGCCTGCAAGAAACGTGGCAAGTTTGTCACTATAAACTGACGTTATAAAACAGTTACACGATTGAGGGATGACCAGGTCCAATACGACACAGAGACATACGTGTTAAACAGGGTTTTGCCTGTGGGAAATGAATACCGAGGGTGCTTATTTCATGTTGGTTACGAATATATGACAGGCCAAATTTCCACCCATCATGAAAAATTTATCCTGCATGCAGACTGGGTTTGTTGAAATTTTGTCTGAAACAATGTTTGTAACGGTACGTATGTGACAGGTTAGGGTCAACCCATATTTTGTTATGAATTTTTAAAATTCCGTTAATCTTTTGGACAAAAAAATATCCATACAATGCCACTTTGATTCCTGGGATCTGAAAAACATGTCCTGAAGTTTTACTTTTAACTAAAATGTCAGTATATGTCAATTATATCGAAAATACAGTTTTTATTTCTAATTTTTTGCTTTTAATCCTTCACAACAGCTGACCAAACAATGCATCTAAGAATAACATTAGCAGCAAAAATGTTTTGCAGATTTTATTTACAAAATCATGTTCTGAAAGTTTTAAGTAAACAAAATTTCTGAAAGTACAATTTTGAAATGGAATTTTATGATTGATGTCACAGATGTTTAATTGGTAGCAAGTTTTCAAAGGTAATGCACCTGTGAAAGTAGCAAAAGTTGTGCATTTGAAGTATTTTTGAAATAAATAAAATTCACTTGAAATCCTGAAAGTAAACTCATCAATGTTTTTCATAGATGCATATTTCTGTTAATGTCCTATTCCAAATATCCATTTCCCATTAAATCTGTATATGACAGTGATATCAGAAACGGTAGACCCTAACCTGTATTATAATTATGCATTACTTGTATCGTTTCACAACTGTCCAAGTAGCAGTGATGTTGTATGAATAGCCCATTTCTAATAGGCGCAATATAGATGAATATTGAGAATAGACCTCTTCTGAAGTCATGGTTCAGAAGATACAACACAGTTGTAAATTATTTGTTGTAAACCAGTTGCCATGGTAACTGCTCTATCTTTAAGATCATATTTATTAATTTGCGTTTTTGTGTGAAGGAATGAAGCCGAATAAATTGGGTCCATGATAAAATACCCATGAGACAAAAACCCCCACTGACAAACCCCAAAGAGAAAAATCCCCACAGGCAAAACTCACAAAACACAAAATATGGACAAAACTCCCGAACCTTGTATAAAAAAATACAGAAAATTGTGTCTCAACAATTATGGGTTTTTTTTCTTCATTTTTTCGAATTTTGTACTATGTTTACAAACATGATATTTGCATAGACACACTATAAAATTAAACATTATACAATGGTTACATTTAACATTGACATATTGATTAACATAAAATAAAACTTATTTAAATCTATCATTAACAAAATAAAGGCCATCTTCACCAGCCAAGTCAACTACATCGCAAAGCTCTCAACGTGATGTACGTCGACTTGGCGAGAGAAGATGAATAAAGGCTGGAACAGACAGTATTTTTTTTTTGTTATCGGAAAGATCAATTGTAAAACTTGTGAAAATTTAAGAGTGAAATACAAGTTATTTAGCAGAACTCCTGGGTTACATAAGTGCAACTATTAATGTGTTTAAGTATTTACCTTTTTTTTTATCCATATGCTTAAAAGTTATGAATTTGGTTCATCAGTTGTATTCATCATGTAATGAATTTATGCATGTGGCTGAAAACAAAATTAAAATATTTGCATTTTTTTCTTATTTTACAATTTAATGTGAGGGGTTTTTGCCTGATAGGGGTTTTGTCTGTATCCTGAGGAAATCAGCTTGATCAAAAGACCGAATCTAAAGAGAGTACAAATTAATATACCGAATTATCTTACCTGCCACATCATGTCTCATATGCTACACTGCAAGAAAAATTGTGTTGAAGCCAGTTTAGCACCAGAATTGTGTTGAAAATAACACAAATTGTGTAAGAATCAACACTAATTTGTATTGAACTCAACACAATTTTGTGTTGATATATTAAGTTTAACACAAAACCATGTTAATTTCAACACAAAACATTTTGTGTTGAAGCCATTTTAGCACAAAATTGTGTTAAAACAACACAATATTTTTCGCAGTGTATGAGAATTATATTTGCAACAAAATGGGAATTTTTCTGATGAAAAATCATTTCTTTCATTTTCTGGCTGTTTCATGAAGATGAAATTGGAATTACCTTGATAGTGTTTAAACAGCTTGACTGAAACGTTGGTGTGGAACACCACACTCTTATTTGTCTGCATAATTTTGAATGTTTTTTCAAGAATTACAAGTTGTTGAGCAAAAACGACCTTTTTTACCTCCATTTGAGAGAGTGCGATCGCCCTAACGTAGAATGATTTACTGGTTATTGGTGAATGATTTTTTATTTTTTTCTTTATATATATATTTGCTCTGGTTGAAAGAAATGTGATATGCATATCACTAAGATATAATTGTTTCTTTAATAATACTACACACCGGAAGTGTTTATTTCATTTTTTCTTTTTAGAATATGTGATAAATAAATTATCAAATTGCGAGTTTCTCAAAGATTTATTTCTTGGAGCCTGGGGGAAAGATTATATAAGCACACTGACTGTACACCTTTTCTCTCTGTTTTAACTTTGGCGTTCCAGATACTCTGTTGTCTCATTGTTAGAAATAATGCGTGATGCACATCCAGTTTCTGGCAATCAACTACGACTGAGGCCGTCACATTAAATGATCTCTTGTACTGAGCAAATCCAGACGCATGTTTAAGTTCACCCGAATACCAGAAATTAAAGTCATTTTATATTGAAACCTTCACTATGTGTTGTGGTTCTGATTTTGTTGATTTTGAATTCTCGAGTTGTAAAATCTACATAGTTAAAAGCTGAAACTGACTAATCTATGGTTTATAGATGACTAGCCGTGAAATGACAATTATAATTGGGCCAAGCAGATTTTAGATGACTACAGCAAATTCTTGAAAGAAGAATCCGGTTCAGACTGTTTTCCTAAATATTCGACTAACTGTGTTCCCTTTACGGTTCCAACAAGCTGTTTCCTGCACGTGTATCCTCATGACTCCGTGTCGTATTTATCCTATCCAGCCGGCAGCAGTTATACCGACAGTTTAGAAAATGAAGAGCTCCATTCAAGCTCCGCAATATAATGAGATTTTAAACAGAATATGAAAAGAGATATTTACTAAGATCTCCTGAAGTATGCATCTCTCACCTCTTCTGGTCTAATAGTATGTCATTCTTTATTATTTTAATCGCAATACCTAGTCTATTAGGCCTACCATCAGAACTATCAAATATCTGTTCTTGGTGTATGATATCTCCAATCTAATGAAAATTAAATCCTATCTGCTCCGCCATCTGGATTTGTAGCGACATACACGATTGGGGAGTATTGATAGGATATTAATTTATTTATTTATGTCTCCAATCCGTACGGCCTATTTGTCCAGAAAAATAATTCCAGACCCATTTCGTGCGGCATTACTATCACCAAAACCCAAGTAAATATGCAATAGTAACGTGTACTAAGCCGACAAATCTATTGTCTGGCCTGAATTCTCGTTTCTCGGCCAAGTTGTCCGTGGTGATGGCGAGACATGATGACAATATCGTCTTATCACTGGGTATGCTTCTGTCCAAATGATTCCAAAGACTTTTGCAGGAATATACTCTCATCTCGCACTTGAATTGTCATTGCATCTGAACGCCATTGAGACCCAAGGTTCATAAATGGTCAGCAATATCAGCGAAAAAATGCTGGCCTCTCAGTCTGTGCAACCAGTGATCGCAAAGGTCAGTTTATCCCTCTTGTCGTCAGCGTTTTGCTGAAACAGAAGAAAACGGAAATCCGTTACATTGTCTGTCTAATAACATGCTAAAAAGAGAAATATGTCCACAGAAAATCAAAACTAGCTCCTGGAGATGGATTGAAGTGAGGGGGGGGGGGGCGGGGGAGGCGACAGAAATGTTGTAACTAACTTGTGTATTTTACAAAGTCAAATATTTCTAAACGAATTAAAGCATATATAACACTGACCATTCCTTTCAAGGATGATTACCTGCCAATCAATGAACCCCGGAAGTTTTGCAGGAATACGCTCTCATCTCACACTTGGATTGTCATTTCATTTGAACGCCATTGAGATCCTGTGTCGTTGTTGTTGGTCACTAGATGATTGGCACATGCGTGTCATATTCTGTATCCATTCGAGTGTGAACACCAAAGGTGAGTTGATAGATATCGTCCTTGGTGCCAGCCTTACAAGTTGGCAATTCATCTTCTGCATGAGACAGAACCAAAATAATAAAAGAAACACAGGTAATTTTTAGAAAACTGTTACAAAAATACATAGTATTAACAAGTAACTGCTAAGTTTTACTTTGAAATCTCTTGACTTTAGAAGCGAATCAAAATTTCCCAAACTTAAGACAAATTCTTCATGTTAGAATTGAATACTAAAACCAGTAGGCTTCCGAATTTGAAAGTTATTGGTCAGTTAATAAATGATGCCATTTGTTAAGGTTACTGTTTAGTTGCTCAACCCGCACAATTCATATCCCGCACCTAGTTCTTCCAAGTTAGACTGTCACTGGTTAGCTGATGAACATCGTTATTGTTGGTCTTTAGTCGATCGGCTCATGCATTTCATCTCCTGTAGCCGTTTGAGTGCTAATGCCAAAGGTGAGTTGACAGATATCGCTGTTGCTGGTCACTAGTCCATTGGCTCACCCATCTCATCCCCTGTATCCGTCCGAATGCGAATGCCAAAGCTAAGCTGATAGATATTGCGGATTGGCGCGTATTGCTGTGATGAGTTGATAGATATTGTCGTCGGTGACAGCCGCACAAGTTGGCAATTCATCTTCTGCGTGAGACAGAACCAAAATATTAGGAGAAAAATAGGTAATTTTTTAAAAAACTGTTACAAAAATACATATTATTAACAAATCACTCGTGGGGGTGAACGAACACAGAAAATCCACGAGTCCGTAGTTTTTCAAAGTCCAAATGGCCCCTAGCCGGAGTTTTTGTAAACTACGATCGGATTTTGCTGTGCGTGTACGATATTTTATCAGAATTTTTCTAAAGTTTTGTGGTGTTACATATTTTCCACAGGGTCGAGCATTGTATCTAGGATTGAGTCTTGACTCAATGTCAACGGCTTCCCGTAAAATGACAGCAATTTTCTTCGCTGTCCGGCCGGTCAGGTCATTTTGTTGCTAATGCTGTTGCAATCTCGAAATTTGGAACAAAGGTTGGTAATGCCAATGCAGGTTCATTGTTGAGTTTTCAGCTTATAACTAACACAGTAACAAAAAAATACCTTATCCTATCCTAACCTAAACTTAGCTAGGCCCTACCCCAGGTTTTGAATTCGACTGCCGACAATAAGGTTCTATGCTAACCTAGCTATAACTTCCCGCCACTAAGTATAGGCTATACCTGTTTCCTATTCCCGTCTACAATTCTGAGGTGTATTGTTAAAAGCACAGAAAACTCAACGACCCCTTTGGTGCATTACGGTCAAAATTGGGAGACCGTTTTGGATTATCTTCTGAAACGTTCCTCCAACGAAATGGTGTTAAATCTGGAGACCAGAAGATCACAAGACCATCAAGAAAATCGGAGGTCATGCAACTCGGGGTGTAAAACCAAATGTTACAATCGCTGGGGCCAGCGTATCTGGTTGTGGCCTTTTCAACTTCAATTTATTGTGACCCAAATGCTGATCTGATCATTGAAAGTGTATTTCGTAAAACAAGACGAAAAAACTTTCACAATGGAGTCCTTCATAACTGTAGTTCCTGCATATATTTACTGCTGAAAAGTTCGTTCATTTGAACCGTGAATGCTTGGCCATTTATGTCACTCTAGTCACGATTAAAAGCGTGCGATATATCAGTGAACAGAAAAGATATTTGATGCTAGGTTTCACAACCCATGGATAGGGGCCGTTTGAACTTTGTTCCACAGGACTCCGGCCTATTTGTCCAGAAAAATAATTCCAGACTCATTTCGTGCGGCATTACTATCACCAAAACCCAAGTAAATATGCAATAGCAACGTGTACTAAGCCGACAAATCTATTGTCTGGCCTGAATTCTCGTTTCTCGGCCAAGTTGTCCGTGGTGATGGCGAGACAAATGCTGGCCTCTCAGTCTGTGCAACCAGTGATCGCAACGGTCAGTTTATCCCTCTTGTCGTCAGCGTTTTGCTGAAACAGAAGAAAAAGGAAATCCGTTACATTGTCTGTCTAATAACATGCTAAAAAGAGAAATATGTCCACAGAAAATCAAAACTAGCTCCTGGAGATGGATTGAAGTGTGGGGGGGGGGCGGGGGAGGCGACAGAAATGTTGTAACTAACTTGTGTATTTTACAAAGTCAAATATTTCTAAACGAATTAAAGCATATATAACACTGACCATTCCTTTCAAGGATGATTAACTGCCAATCAATGAAGCCCGGACGTTTTGCAGGAATACGCTCTCATCTCACACTTGGTTTGTCATCATTTGAACACCATTGAGATCCTGTGTCGTTGTTGTTGGTCACTAGATGATTGGCACATACGTGTCATATTCTGTATCCATTCGAGTGTGAACACCAAAGGTGAGTTGATAGATATCGTCCTTGGTGCCAGCCTTACAAGTTGGCAATTCATCTTCTGCATGAGACAGAACCAAAATAATAAAAGAAACACAGGTAGAAAACTGTTACAAAAATACATAGTATTAACAAGTAACTGCTAAGTTTTACTTTGAAATCTCTTGACTTTAGAAGCGAATCAAAATTTCCCAAACTTAAGACAAATTCTTCATGTTAGAATTGAATACTAAAACCAGTAGGCTTCCGAATTTGAAAGTTATTGGTCAGTTAATAAATAATGCCATTTGTTAAGGTTACTGTTTAGTTGCTCAACCCGCACAATTCATATCCCGCACCTAGTTCTTCCAAGTTAGACTGTCACTGGTTAGCTGATGAACATTGTTATTGTTGGTCTTTAGTCGATCGGCTCATGCATTTCATCTCCTGTAGCCGTTTGAGTGCGAATGCCAAAGGTGAGTTGACAGATATCGCTGTTGCTGGTCACTAGTCCATTGGCTCACGCATCTCATCCCCTGTATCCGTCCGAATGCGAATGCCAAAGCTAAGCTGATAGATATTGCGGATTGGCGCGTATTGCTGTGATGAGTTGATAGATATTGTCGTCGGTGACAGCCGCACAAGTTGGCAATTCATCTTCTGCGTGAGACAGAACCAAAATATTAGAAGAAAAACAGGTAATTTTTTAGAAAACTGTTACAAAAATACATATTATTAACAAATCACTCGTGCGGGTGAACGAACACAGAAAATCCACGAGTCCGTAGTTTTTCAAAGTCCAAATGGCCCCTAGCCGGAGTTTTTGTAAACTACGATCAGATTTTGCTGTGCGTGTACGATATTTTATCAGAATTTTTCTAAAGTTTTGTGGTGTTACATATTTTCCACAGGGTCGAGCATTGTATCTAGGATTGAGTCTTGACTCAATGTCAACGGCTTCCCGTAAAATGACAGCAATTTTCTTCGCTGTCCGGCCGGTCTGGTCATTTTGTTGCTAATGCTGTTGCAATCTGGAAATTTGGAACAAAGGTTGGTAATGCCAATGCAGGTTCATTGTTGAGTTTTCAGCTTATAACTAACACAGCAACAAAAAAATACCTTATCCTATCCTAACCTAAACTTAGCTAGGCCCTACCCCAGGTTTTTATATTCGACTGCCGACAATAAGGTTCTATGCTAACCTAGCTATAACTTCCCGCCACTAAGTATAGGCTATACCTGTTTCCTATTCCCGTGTACTATTCTGAGGTGTATTGTTAAAAGCACAGAAAACTCAACGACCCCTTTGGTGCATTATGGTCAAAATTGGGAGACCGTTTTGGATTATCTTCTGAGACGTTCCTCCAACGAAATGGTGTTAAATCTGGAGACCAGAAGATCACAAGACCATCAAGAAAATCGGAGGTCATGCAACTCGGGGTGTAAAACCAAATGTTACAATCGCTGGGCCCAGCGTCTCTGGTTGTGGCCTTTTCAACTTCAATTTATTATGACCCAAATGCTGATCTGATCATTGAAAGTGTATTTCGTAAAACAAGACGAAAACACTTTCACAATGGAGTCCTTCATAACTGTAGTTCCTGCATATATTTACTGCTGAAAAGTTCGTTCATTTTGAACCGTGAATGCTTGGCCATTTATGTCACTCTAGTCACGATTAAAAGCGTGCGATATATCGGTGAACAAAAAAGATATTTGATGCTAGGTTTCACAACCCATGGATAGGGGCCGTTTGAACTTTGTTCCACAGGACTCCGGCCTATTTGTCCAGAAAAATAATTCCAGACTCATTTCGTGCGGCATTACTATCACCAAAACCCAAGTAAATATGCAATAGTAACGTGTACTAAGCCGACAAATCTATTGTCTGGCCTGAATTCTCGTTTCTCGGCCAAGTTGTCCGTGGTGATGGCGAGACATGATGACAATATCGTCTTATCACTGGGTATGCTTCTGTCCAAATGATTCCAAAGACTTTTGCAGGAATATACTCTCATCTCGCACTTGAATTGTCATTGCATCTGAACGCCATTGAGACTCAAGGTTCATAAATGGTCAGCAATATCAGCGAAAAAATGCTGGCCTCTCAGTCTGTGCAACCAGTGATCGCAAAGGTCAGTTTATCCCTCTTGTCGTCAGCGTTTTGCTGAAACAGAAGAAAAAGGAAACCCGTTACATTGTCTGTCTAATAACATGCTAAAAAGAGAAATATGTCCACAGAAAATCAAAACTAGCTCCTGGAGATGGATTGAAGTGTGGGGGGGGGCGGGGGAGGCGACAGAAATGTTGTAACTAACTTGTGTATTTTACAAAGTCAAATATTTTTAAACGAATTAAAGCATATATAACACTGACCATTCCTTTCAAGGATGATTAACTGCCAATCAATGAACCCCGGAAGTTGACTTCTTTCCTCCATCTTCTATACACATGGCTGTACAAAACTGGTTCGCTGTGGAACATCTATGGGAAACGACTCTACCCATTCTCATTTGTGCCATTGTGCTGGCCACTTGTCTGTGTACGGGCAACCGTGCGAATGAAATAGACAGCTAGTCTTGATGCAATATAATATTTCAAACCTTTCATTTATCATATTTATATCCGATCAATACCGTTTCAGTTAACTTTTTTGTACTGGTACACACTCTTATTGATCATTGCTATTGCCCTAGCATCATCAAATCAGCACCAGATCAAAACTATAGTGAAATCATATCATTACCTTAGTAGGTGATATAATATCAATATGGAAAATGCTCTGGTAATACACTGCTTAGGTGAGTTGGTATTAGCCTGGCGTTTTTAGGATAATGCTGTGGAATTGGAACCTGGGATGATAGGCCTACATTTGGCAACGATCTCCTTCCTAAAAACTTGAGTGAAAATATCGTCAAGCTCAAGTTTGAGTGAAATTCAATATTTGTACAGGATTCCCGACCGATCAGCACAGAGCTGGAAATGACCTTTTTTAACCGGGGTATAGTATAAAATCGATGTTTGCCGAACATTTCGATTATTTTTCAATTCTGTATAATATCTCTGTTGACAGAGCGTTAAAAAGAATGATCTGGATATTCTTTTTCCCCGTTATAGCACATGAAAAGTAGTTCGCTTATATGCAAAACTGAAGTTGTTGTTCTGTCGGATTCAAACTAAACAGTGTGTGCGTGGGTTTTCCCATATACGCCATAGCAACGCCGTAATGGTGATCTTCCGCTACTGTGGGCAGGGGTAAAGTCATCTTCGCATATTCAAGTCGAACACTACACATGAACATGAACATAACACATTATCTGATCAGGATACGGGTTTGGTGATGTCATATCTCTATAAATATTCCGTGGTCCATATTAGGGTGAGTGCAATGTATGACCTCATTAAAATTCAAATTGACTGCCTATTCGAAAAAAATTAACATCAATACAACCACCACTTGACATATCTGGAAATCACACCAGTACACAGATCAAAGCTTTTGAAGAAAGTTGTTTTGGAAATAATGGAAATGGAATTTCCTTGATGTTAGCTCTTACTTTTGGACCAGCAACATGAACAATGAACCAAAAAAAAACAAACATGACAAACATTATTGTAATCTGGGGTGTATTAAACATTCAATATAATAACGTTATCAATTGAATTCTCATTCAAACTACAATCTTAATTGCTTGTATTTAACCAGTCACAGCCTAGTTATTAACTTACAGTTTGATATTTTGTAATCACTTGTAATTTAATAACTTGTAATTAACTTGTTTAAATGTTGAAAGAGTGTAAATATCTTGCACGACAGCAATATTATTACGTACATAACTAGTTTTTGGCTTGTAATTTAATATTAAATAATTACTTGTAACTTACTAACCCGTAATTAACATGTTTCACTGTTGAAGACTGTATATAAGTTATATGGCTGCAATATTATAAGGTCAATAACGGGAGAGAAAGGGGTCGTCTGCTTCATACCATCGAATAAACACACACAAAAATTACAAGATCGAAATTCTTTCTCGACTTTAACTGCTGTTTTCATCGTGAAATTGATTAATATTTGACACAAATAGACCTAAATCCAATTATGCTCCACAGAGCCCATCTTTACAACGTCAAGGTTTTGTTTGTTAGCCAAAGGCGAACCCTTGACCAACTTGCATAGCAAACCGCGTTCCGTCCACATTCCAGTTACGTGACCTAGAAAACCTGCGCTCATGGTAACATACGTTAGGGTTCTACTTTCTGTGCTAAACTATTCGCTGATACCGAATGTAAACTATTTAATCAAGCATGCATAACAATAAAATATTAATGGATAGATCAGTGAAATTTCATAGAGGAATCCGTGCGTTATTTCGCCCAATTCAAGTCCTTCAGTGGGAATGTGAGGTCGGATACATGAACATCACGGACCAACTTTAAAATTTCGTCAAATCCGTCATGTAAGCCACATACAATAGGTGACCAAGGACGCCAAGATAGCCACCACTAGATTTAACTGTTATCCTAAGGGGTAACTGAGATACCCCCCCCCCCCCCACCGGCCCTGCAAGACAAAAGTCTGCCGTTCTGAGTAATATGTCAATACAGTATAAAAACATGGTAGTGTGACCAACGTCACAGGACCTACGAAGTAAGGGTTGATATGATTTAAGTGTGTACTCGAGAGATGACTTGGGGACCCTATATGCTAGCGTGAGAGAATTTATATAGCTCTAATTGACAGTGGGTACTATCAACTTTCGCTTACAGTCGCTGTAAATTCACCATGTCGAGATGATATCCATTTAGCGGTGGCTCGGAGGGCATGGTGGCCCCTTTTAAACACCTAGAATGGGTCAGGAGGATAGATAAGTGTATTAGGAAGCTATCTAGACCACTCTAAAAGAAAGACAGATTTCTGGATGGATAGGACCAACAAATACGGTCGATGTAAATTGACCAAAACGAGATAATATCCATTTAGCGCTGGCTAATTTCAGCGCCGACCCACCCGACTCCGCTGGAAGATCCCCCTTGTACAGTCACTATGCTATAATTTTGATGAATGCGTCCTATGCTGAACTGATAGTAATAATGGCTTCTGTAGATACCATGTCGGCTGTAACACATGGTTAGAGCATAATATTAAATGCAAAATTTGTTAAAAAACTTGAAGCACAACAGCGGCAAAAACAAAGCCTCCTTGAACAACCTATCTTTATACAGGAAATTCTTAACTCAGAAAATACCATTCTCTCTCAAAAGAAAACAATTTACGCGAGGAAGGCCTTTTTATTAAGCTAATTTTGTTAGGTAGGGGCCTACTTAGATTCAATAATTGTCACGAAATTTCTTTGATTATATCTTATTGCAACCATGTTTGTTCCTCTGACATGCTTGAGATATGTACATGTATAACACACTTTCATTTGAGAGTCCAGACATTCCACCATTCATGTGAACAAATTGTACTCAACATGGAATAATTAAATTCACACTACCCATTTATACAGTATTAGTACTATGTTACTATCTGTAGCAGTTGAAACCCAGTAAAACTTAAACAATTAAAACCAGTAAAGAAATGTGTCTGTTGAATAACAGAAAATATGGTATGGAGATTTGAATGAGTAAACTATTAAACAACTTACATGATACCAACAAAATGTCCCAACACAAGCTGATAAATTCCTTGGGTGGCTTGCAGGATGGCTTTGTTTCACCCTCAGTAAACTTTATCATTGTTGCTCACAGGCTAATCTGAAGGATGATACCACATCTTTCTTTGTTCTGCTGGGTTATTGCACAGGGCTGACTTAATTGGTTGATGTAGGATATTTCACCATCAGTGGCAATTTGACCTAAATTTGAAGCCTGATTTGGTATGTGATGAAATGTTTGGATGTGAAATAGGATACACGTTAAAGGCCACAGTTTACATATAACAATATACTTACTTGTGTGTATTAAGAATGGCAAGTTGGTAATAGCAGTGTAGATAAGTGCACTAACAAATGATGGAAAGTTAGCATCTCCTATTTCATTATCCCATCACGTTTTGTATTGTGTTATATACAATGTATACAGTGAAACATACAGCCAAGGGTTCCCAATGGGCATGACAGTGCACTCGCTGAGATATCAATAAATAATAATAAAAATAACTATAAATCAAATTTTCATCAGAATTCGGTCTGCTCAGAACGGTCTGCTGGTAACAATGCCCTAACGCACGTTCATGCCAAAAATAAAGGTTCTAATGTCAATGGTTCTCCTTATTTTGCCGACGAAAGGATTCGGATGGACTGATTGACTCACTGACTCATTACCGGACAATTTGCGATCTGTAGCCTACTTCGTAGGAAAATAATATACTGGTCATTCCAAATCTGGGTAATTTTGACAAAAAATAATATTTCATGTGACAAATAGGAGATGCAAATCTTCAAACATGTCTACAAAGTTTCAGAACCTTCTGATAAAAATAGTAGGAGTAGTTGATTACACTAGAAACTTATCTGTACATGGGAATAGATCCTGAAAATGGCAAAGTCCTATAAAGTTCAAAACTTCATAAATATGTCAAAAATTAAAATTTTGCCTTGTAAATAGGACATACACATCTTCAAATCATAGGTAACACATATGTAAAGTTTCATTAAAATAGATGCAAAATCCAAGGAGGCGTAGTCTGGACAATATAGTCTCTACATGAAAATAGATCCTTAAAATGGCAAAGTCCAATAAAGTTCAAAACGTCATAAATTTGTCAAAAATTCAAATTTCGCCTTGAAAATACGGCATGCACATCTTCAAACCATAGGTAACACATATGTAAAGTTTCATTAAAATAGAAGCAAAATCCTAGGAGGAGTAGTCTGGACAAAATTGTGTCTACAGACAGACGGAGAGACGGACAAGCCGATTCCAGTATACCCCCCCCCCCCTAACTTCGTTGCGGGGGGTATAGTAAGGTACAACTTCCCATATGTGAAAGTGGAAAACCTTTGAAGAATACGTTTACCAGAGCATTAACAATGCTGGGAAATATATATATAAGTAACAATTTAATATCTTAGCATCCAAAATATCCGAAATTTGTGTTGATCTGAAAGTTTTTACCTGTACTGATACATGTACAACTCTTCACAGAGACCAGATCCATGCACACATTTCCATGGTCTAAAACAGGTTTCTCAGGAAGTGAGGATTTGTGCATTGTTATTTCAAACACATTATAAAAATAGCAGCAGTACATGCCATTCTCAATTCTATGGCGGTTCAACGTGCAGAGAGGAAGGGCATTACGTAAGAACACCTTGATTGTATTGTCGAACTCTTGGCCATGGGCACAGCGACTAGGTGCAAGAATTGTCCGAATGTGGTGTTTTCGGAAATTCTTTTTCCCGCAATTTTTTTTTCTCATAAAAAATATATACATATAATAATAATAATAATAATAATAATAATAATAATAACAATGATTATTATTATTATTAAGTGGGTGACATATGCAACTATACCTTTTTTCTAAATAGGCAATACAGTTGGTGGCCAATATGATATAACAAAATGTTCCCCAAACCTTGCTGAGTGTGAATATGACACCTCTTTGAACACAAGATGTAAATTGGAAAATATAATTACAAAAACAATGGTTCTTGGGACTGCCAGCAGAAGTACATCAATATTAAACACACACTATTGAAAAGCAGTTGAGAAAATTCTGTATAGTATGTTTTACAACAAAGACTCGGTGGCCGAGTGATCTAAGGCGCTTCGCTTGTGACCGCTAGCCTCACACCACTGAACCGGCACGGGTTCGAGCCCAGATGGTCCATTTGTGAAAGTTTGTCAGTTACTTGCCGAAGGGCGGTGGTTCTCTCCGGGCACTCCGGCTTCCTCCACCAACCAAACTGACCGTCACCATATGAGTGAAACAAACTTGAGTGTGATATTAAGCCAAATTCCCTCCCTCCCTTTTGTTAGATATGAAAAATGATTTGGGAAGTATTTTTAAATATTTTTTTTACTTCTTCAGTAATTGTCCTAGTCTAAAAATTTTGTGTACCCGATTCAATTCAATTCAATTTATATTGGCAGAAACTGCGCCGTCATGTACATATACATTGTAAACAACAAGAAAGATTTGCTCGGGAGCACAATAATAACCTTGTGTTGTATAACCGAGTTAGTCAAATAATTCAAGATGTATAAAGCTATTGCAAGACTATTCTGCATTTGCGTACACTTCGCCATCCATAAGTCTTACCGCGATGGTTACAGGTCAGTGAATGCCGTCCAGTTAAGTAATCGGGAAATACACATGCTGAAGACATATATATTAATACGCGTATTCGATAAACGTTCTGTACTGAGATAAAGTATTACTATACAATATCTGAAATGCATATTGATTATTAAATTGGTTTTGCAATTTGCTGCCTACAGTAACACCTTTCGGTCAAGGGGAGTTAATACACAACTGGTCACATGGATGATATCCCTTGATACACAGGCGGATTGGAGTATACATGTATATCCTAAACTAATATAGCTTTTCAGTTAATTTTTGCATTATAATCTGTATAAATTTAGCCAACTTGATCAACTGAGATGCATATATTGTTTTACATAAGCCAGATATTTTATAAAAACTAGGGTACGTGTAGTAGTATTCTTTTATATAGACTTTCCTGAAGTTTTGAAAAGATGGACAGAAAAACAAAGAATGAAACTCATCACCAATAGAATTTTGGTCACAGAATTCACACAATCTTTCTTCTTTCGGAATATCCTTCCACCGTCCAATTTCTATAGGAAATTTATGATTTACAGTTCTAAATTTAGTATAAGCTATTCTTAATTTGAATTCAAAATGGTAAGATCATTTTCAAAACGAATAGCTTCTGTAATTGCTGAATATAAAATTCCTTTCGATGAATTTGATGATTTTTCAAGCCAAAATTGATAGTACTGCTCTTGTAATCTTTTCTCAAGATTCGTTTTCATGGATTTCAGGCTATGTGGATTCTGATCTACCCAAATGTTATACATACCAGTTTCTTCAAATATATTTCTAACAGATGTACCGTAATCCATTTATGCTGATATATATTGTCATCAACATCTGACAACATCAGCTTGTACAGGACATATGGTAACCTGGGTAACCCGACATGATGATCAAATCACAGATATGTGTCAATTGGCAATTAATTATGCAGCTTCTTTCAGAACCAGGCACAATCACAACAGGCTGTGAATGAGTTGACCACAATAGGCAGTTGGGGATTGAATAGAAAGAATCCAGGGCATTTCCTTCACTGACCGCACAAACTGGTTCAGATGTATTAGCTTTTCAAAGTAACACAGGTTCGTGGCAGGAGTGTGACACACAGGTCTGTCTTGGATAGCTCTACATATTTTGACATAGTAAATGATAAAAAATCTTTTAAAAATACTTTCCAGTGAAATTTTCTTTTCTGACATAGTCTTTGTTGTAGCAGTGATTTCAAACAATTTTTAGGATCATCATTCTAGAGTGTCTGTTTATTCTTTATTGCCGAGACGCTCTGTTTCTGTAATTATATTCTCCATTTACATTGGTTGTTCAAAGGGGTGTCATATTCACATTCAGCAAGGTTTGGTATATGATATTGGCCACCAACTGTATTAGTAATCAGCTCACCTGTGATTCTAGGAAAAAAATATAGTTGCATATGTCACCCCCTTAATATGGACTTATTATTATTTTATGTATATATTTTTTTATGGAAAAAATCATAAAAAATATAGTAAATTTCAGAGGACAAGAGAATTTCGGACAACACCAGATTTGGACAAATCCAGCACCTAGTCCCTGTGGTCATGGGTTAGCACTTTCATGCTATTATTACCGGTCTAAATCTACGGGGATATTTACATAAATTAACAACTTAAAGAGTCGCGGCTGAACTAAAACATATTGCTGCCGTAGGTGATATTTCTGGAGCAATGCCTGATTGCGTCACATTGTATAATAATTTGAGGACCATGCTCTGGGACATGCTGTTGATGTGGAAAAATCTTGTTTTGACTCTTGCAATAATTTGAAGTTAGCAAAATTTTACTCACACCTGGACATAAATCTTGGCTGTTCGGATGCAAAACTGCTGAATATTAAAAATGAATGAAAAATTATCTTACAACACCACCATGCCATAGGGCTCCATAGAACCTCCACAACGTGTTCTTATGTCCAAGGGACCATACCTATTGTATGACCCTTTCAACAAAAATGTTGTGTTACAACCAAGATATTTCAAGTGCTAAGTATAAATTTCACTTGTTAATCATGGAAATTGTCCCTGCAACAATGTTAAATCTCTGGTATGTGCAATAGTTTTCGTTCAAATATTTCTTACTTTTTGATCTTCATATGGGAAGTTGAAAATCGGACTTCGCCATTTTCAAGTCGACCAATGTGACTGCCTAGATAAAGCCCTTTTAACTCCGGTAACAAGTGTATTGTGTTGCAAATATACTCTGAAGAATTGTTTCCAGTTATTTTTATGCTTTCCTTCGGTAGTAAAATTTAACGTTGTGTAACATGAACTAAACGTACATGATATAATGAGAACAAAAAACAAATCAAAGGAACACCACCATGGATTGTTCACACTGACGCCGCGCGAATCCCTGGCAAACTAAAAAATGAAATGAACAAGGGAGAGGCGCCTAACCATTGCGAGGGTCATAACTAATTCCCCCACATGTAAATGGGCACACATGTCATACAAACTAAAAAAAATATTCTATAAATTATTCATGCAGCAAGTTGATAGCTAAATTGTATAAATTCGGCAGTGTATTTCAAGCAATTTCAATCCTCTTTTCAATCATATCTAATCAAAATTAACATCTAGATCCATGTCTCACATTTCAAGGGAAGGGGGTTTTCGGCAATATGGCGAAGACAATTGTTTGCTTCCGCACACGATATATGATGATAGACATAGGTTTTTTTGACCTGTCCATCTGTCTGTCCGTCTGCCTTATACCCATTTAATCAACTACTCCCACAGGTTTCACCCGAATCTTCTGAAACTTGGTACACATGTTACATGGTTTGAAGTTGTGCAGTTCGTATTTATCAGATGAAATATTAATTTTTGTCACATATATGACGTTTTGAACGTTTTTTTGACAATGCCAATTTTCTGTATTTACTCCAATATATGTTCATTTGAAATCAACCAGTCCAACAGCTTTCACTGGATTCTTCTGAAACTGTATGCACATATTTAATATTGTTATGGGATGTGCATATTCTGTCTGTGAGATGAAATATGAATTTTTGTCATATTTATTATTTATTACGTGACGCTTTGAACTTGGTCGATTTTCCGCATCTCTATTATTTCTATTATTTTGACCATGTTCTTGTGAAATTAATACCAGTTCTCACTGTATACTTCGGAAAATGTGTACACATATTTAATATTTTTGGGGGGTGTGCATGTCTTATTTATAAGAAGAAATATTACTTGTCAAATTTATGACGTTTTGGCCGATTTTCTGCATATATTTTACCCATGAACGTATGAAAGTGGGCTAAGAGAAAATTAACCAACATAGTCCGATACATTGTTGTGGCAGGGGACGTAACACTTTCTGGAATAATCATTTATTCTCATTTTCATCATCATCGATTATTTATTTCATCAATTCAAATATTGTACACCTACGATAATATGCTTGCAATACGTTTATAGATACAACAGATACACAGATCACGTTGGTTACGGAACGAATACCAGCTGGAGTTGTGAGATATATATTTGTCTCCCAATTCCAGACTCCATTTGGAAAGATTTGTCAATGTTTGGGTTTCGGTTCACAAGATTTCGCTTTTGAAGAAAAATATATTGAAAATCTCTATTCAGTGACAACTTTACCACACCAATACGGTGTGCTTACTATTCTTAAACTATGCAGGTTTGTTGGACAATTTTCCCTCATCACGGGGTAACCCAAGCACACCGATCACAGTGGCAGCTAATTGCCTGAACAGTTTCCATTATTGTGGCGATTTGTAGAAGGAATTACTTTGGGTATGGTATGATAAGGCGGGAATTTGTCCTATACGCAGTGCGGTTTAAATGAAAAAAAAAAATAAAAATGTCCAAGAAATAATTGTGTTTTAATGAAACGGCAAAAAAAATATATGTACACAACATGTGAAAGTTCTAGCTCGTTTGCGTTATGATTGTAGTTATGACATAAAACTGAAATCCACAGTATCTGCTATCTCGTGAGAAATAGGTCTAACTCGAATCATTTAAATGCACATTAAGACACGAAGGACCCCTTGCACCAAAACGCCATTTAACTTCATGTGCGGTGGCATTATATCTCCACTGCTGGAAAATATTTTTGGTTCAAGGGGTCCTTCGTGTCCAAATATGTCTTTAATTGACTCGATTTAGATTCTTTTTTTCACGAAATAGCACAGGCTGCGAATTTCAATTTCATGTAATGACTACAATGATAACGCAATCGAGCTAGAACTTTTACATATTGTGTACATAAATACATTTTTTTTTTTCGTGACATTGAAACACAATTATTTTGAGGACATTTTATTTTTTTCGATTTCAACCGCACCACGTATAGGCCAAATCCCGCCTTATCGTTCCCTCTCCTTTCTCTCTGTTGTTCGATACCAAGTTGGTGTTTCTCCATTCTATTTCAAAGATAATTTCATGAAAAAATATACTAACCTGAACTATCTCGACATTTCTGCTGCAAATACATTCTCCTCGCCATATAACCCGCTTAACAGTTCCATCTTTGGTCGTCTCTTGAACAGTTTTACGATTGAATAGTCAGAGATACTCCCATGAAAAATAAACGACTCACACAGGCAAAATTACACATACAATAAAACATGCATGTCACATTTGCACGTAAACTTCTTCCTTGTGCAATACACATATACCGGGCCCAAGCGTAAGTGAATGGTCTATTGTTGGGGTAGACCAATGAAGGACAATAGAACAAAAACTGTGGAACAAAAGCCAAGGATCTTACTTCGATATTGCTAAGCTTTTGCTTTGTTTTGCAATTCATGACGGGCGAAAGAAGAAAATTTGTTCAGCAAATTATAAGAATACCTGTATGCCAGAGGTAGATTTTGATTACAAGAGAAACTATGCGGTGTCAAATTTATCCACAAGTGTCAAACAATATAGTACTGGACCACTATTTTCCCCATTTAGATGAAAATATTAACCAAATCATTTTTAATATTAAGTTTTAATTTAATATTCCTGTATTTCTCAGGCGAATTTATCTTCAATTTATCATACATTATCACTACGGTTTGACACTTGTAGATCAATTCGATGTTGCATTTGGGGTTCTTAATTAACTGCTCTAAGCCCGATTCACACGACCATTTAATACATTTACGTAAAACAGATTGTAAATATATTTTTTTTCCATATCTAGATTGATAAGTGGGTGAATTTTCATGACCATCCTCTAAGCCAATGGGAAGAACGAGCCAAATGACTGACAAAGGGGTGTGGAAATCTGATTGGTCAGATATTTGGGTATAATCTCCTTGACATATGGAATGTAACAACTGGGCAAGTAAGCCCTCAAACATGGGCACTATGACATGTATGAAATATAAAAACATATGCATGACCCGTATTTGTTTTCACGGAATTTAATATTTCGAAAATCATTATCTCACCATTCGAAGGTACTTTTTCTCAAAAGTGAAACTTTGTGCACTGGTACATAAATCATTGGAAAAGTTAACAAACATTTATAATCACCCGTTTATTAAAATATCAACAATTATTCACGACGTTTGAGTCATCGGCTTGCGGAAACGTGATTATTTCAAGATATTGATAAGAGAAACTACATCTACATGATTTAAAGCAGGAATTACACCTTGTAACATTTTTCTGTACTCCCAGTAGTATATAAAGCGTAAATTCCCGCACATTTTTGCGCGCCCAGTTATCTGCCCCTAATGCGGTGACCTGACGTCACGATGACGTCACGGATGACGTCACATTCGGGACAAATGTCACTTATGGGTCAAAGTTCAGAGGTTACTTGCGGAAACGTGACGGCCCAGCACCGTACGCTTCAGTTATTTCAATGTTAAACCTAATGGGCAACTCACACATGGACATTTGCGGTATGGGGTGTGGCACCTTGTTTTCTTTGTCTCGCCATGTAGAACCCGATGGGAGAGGTCTCGTGGCCATTGGCTGACTTTTGTTGCAAAGTTCTGATGACGCGTGCGTAATATATAGGCAGGCCTGAGGAGGACCTTTCGGCCTCGAGGCGGACCCATATTGATTCGTTTTGATCGTGTGAGGTACGCGCATGCATCGATAGGGAATCGTTGGGAAAAAGGCATTGGAATGGACCTCTTCGAGGTCGAGGTGGACCAATATTGGTCCGAATGGGTCGTGTGGAGTATTACTTCGAAGCACTCGTGAAGGAGCATCCGAGCTGCACCGATGTGAGTGACAATAGGAATATGGTGAGCATGCGCAGGCAGGGAATTGTGGAAAAATGGCACTGGGGTGGAGGTGAGCCACTAGTGGGCGTACTGGGTCGTATGAGACATCCATGTGAAGCGCCCCTCCAGGCCGATCAATTCATGGGTGGGTGCATGTAAAACTTTCTCCGGAAATAATCCGGAAACACGGACTTTACACCTAAACTATGGAAAACCTCTATCAGCCAGGTCTAGAGGGGCGAATATCGGTTTTCCGAAAATGTAAAAAGCGGAACACGGATTTACACCACCACGTTGGGAAAAGACAGACTTTATAATCCTATGGTAGGGATAGACGAACAGCTACACATATATAGTAGACAAAGTGCAGTGTCGCTCAGGTGCGCCATTGAGACATGGCTACAAGTACCCCCAAACGGGGGCGACTTGTGGACCCTGGATTGTATCCCGAACTGATGAACTCCGGCATACTGATGATGTGAGTTGGTCTACCATGGTAGATTTACCTACTCCGTTCTGGGTACAAAAGTGTTTATCTAAAAGAGTGAGTGATTGAGTGAGTGAGGCGTGCCCAGCACTCGTTTTAACACAGAGACGCACTGACGATGACGAGTGAGTGGTCATATAAAGTCGTTTGTAAACGGGCTGTATCCAAATATGAGAGGTATCCAATTGAAGCTCTTATCGAGTAGATCCAGACTGATGGTGATACGCGTGTGCATGCGCAATGAAGAGTAGTAGAGAAAGCGGAACGATGGACTGGGCTAAACGTGTAAAATAACTCCGAAATCGGCATGGTGTAAGTTCAGGATAATAAATATTTTTGGACTAACTTTAAGGATAGATACAGGTTCAGTTTAAGCAAATGTAAGACCTGTTATTGGCAGGCCTGCAAGTGCCTCCTATATTTCCTATATTTTTCTATATTTTTGAGTCATTTCTATATTTTCCTATATTTTACTCAAAACCTCCTATATTTCCTATATTTTGACTTTTTCTCATGAATACCTGAAATGATGTCAAATTGGCATGAGGAAATACATTTAAGAAAAAAATAATATGAAAACATGTAAATCTCTCTTTCTTCAAGCAAGCAGCAGGAAGGGTCTCCTCAATCACCACTAGTACTATGCCCGCATTTACTGAAAATAATTTTATCAAACATCAAAAATCTACCAGGTTGGAACATACAATGTAGTAGTGACATATCTTACACTTTTTATTTCCTATATTTTATTAAGAAAATTCCTATACTTCTCCTATATTTTGACAAATTTCCTCCTATATTTTCACTGTGGACCACTTGCAGGCCTGAGTTGGGCAAAGAGGGGCTGCGTGTGTTGACGCTTACTGGAAAGAGTGACTATCAATATTACACTTTTCTGGAGTGTAATTAGCGAGTTGTATAAGTGTTACCACAGAGAACGTTACAGTATGTTGAGTACGAGAATACGATGGAGTAGTGCAAAATAAACTTTTTATTCACGGAGCCTTTCGTATGATTAATAACTACAATAGTTCGATCAACGTCTTTGCAAGTGTAATCAATTAGAGTTGTCCAGCTTAGTATATTATTCAGAATAATTTCGAGGAGTTTGGAATTGTTAACTTGTTCAATTTCTTGGCTGGAAATATACAGTCGAGGTGAGTGTCTTGTGGGCTTTTTTTATGTTTGAGTTGATCACCCATTTATTATGTTATCAGTGACTGGCGATTAGAATAAAACCATGTACACAGTTTGGTCAGTTCCTGAGATATAACATTAATAGCATCAGCCATGATTTTAGCTGAGTGTAAAACACTAGTGTCGCCAGCAAAGAGAATACTCTTTAGCTTGTCGGTTTCTTTAATTATGTGGTTAATATTTAGCAAAAAAAATCGTCATGATAGATCCTTGGGAACTGCACAGGTTATGTCGGTAGAAGACGACAAGGTATTATTGGAAATTACACACCGGGACAATCACTCTATGACGTAAGTTACACTCTGAATCAACCGCGTAGTCACGTAAGTTACACACTGGATCAATCACGCAATCACGTAAGTTACACGCTGAATCAATCAAGCAATCACGCAGGTTACACTTTGGATCAATCACGCAATCAGGCAAGTTACACACTGAATCAATCTCGCAATCACGTAAGTTACACTCTGGATCAATCACGCAGTCACGTAAGTTACACACTGGATCAACACGCGATCACGTAAGTTACACACTGGACCAGTCACGCAATCACGTAAGTTACACACTGGATCAATCACGCAATCACGTGAGTTACACATTGAATCAATCGCGCAATCACGTAAGTTACACACTGAATCAATCACGCAATCACGCAAGTTAGACACACTGGACCAATCATGTAATCACGTAAGTTACACACTCACTACGAGTGAGACGGACTCGAGAAAATGTCATCGCATAATTGTATAGATTCGTTCCGTCATGCAGCGCGGTAAATCATGAGATTTGCCAACGCCATCAACGTTAGCCCCCAGGTCCAGTAGCATAAGATTCAGGCACTTCCACGTTAACATTCACGAGTAGCTTCCCTGACACATCAAAGCACTTAAGAAGTTCACGCATTGGCTTATCCCATCAAAATTATGGTGAAACATGGCTTCTTGAGTTTGCTTATCCATGGCCCGTGTAACCTTGCACAGTTCAATTTTCGTTTTTCGTTTTTGGTTTCTCAAAATCAAAAATTGAAATTTGACCGTCAATTTCAAATTTTCGTTTTTTGTTTCTGTAATCTCAAAATCAAAAATTGAAATTTGACCGTCAGTTTTCAATTTTCGTTTTTTTTGTTTTTGTGATCTCAGAATCAAACATTGAAATTTGACCGTCAATTTTCAATTTTTGATTCTGGGATTGCAAAAACAAAAAAACGAAAATTTATATTTGACAGTCAATTTTCAATTTTCGTTTTTCGTTTTGCTTCACGCAAGAATGAAAATCAAATAAGGAAAATTGCCTCGACTTGTCCGTTTTTCGTTTTTTGATTTTAACGGGTTATGATGTCACTTCCGGTACGCCGAGTAGAATAGAAAACGAAAATCGTGTCGTATAAGAGGTGTGGAGCGTGAAAGGCATGTGGCCCATCAGGCCATCCTCGGGAGCCAGTGTATTGATCGATTTGTTATGGTATCTAAAAAAAAGATCAAGGGGTATCCTCAAAATCAAACCAATTATTGAACAGGCTCAGCTAAGCTCATTACGACAATCCACTAGTTGCACTGTTTGAGATGTGATACCGGCATGCTAATTCAAAATAACCTCGGGGATGAAATGTTCGAGATTGAGGCAACGACTCAAGAACTCACTCGAATCATCAAAAATGTCCAGGTAAACCCTGTACGAGGATTCACGATTTACCTGGACTTGTGAAGATGCACCAGACAGGTCTGGATAGGTGGCATCCCGCTGTTCTCGTTGGTTATTGGCATTGAGGCCTGAGCCAATCAGGACGCAGTCTTAGATTTTCTCATTTCTAAAAATAGATGTTTGGAGCGCTACAAAAGCGAACAGCATTCATGCACACAACCGCTATTTGTTATTGATTTGAAATATAGTATTTATAAAGATACCAACAAAGATGTAATACCAATAAGAGTAAGCATCGCGGTGATGGGTCACGAAATCCGCATATGGCAAGCTGCCCGTAAACCACCATTTCAAACAAGCACACAATCGCCACGTTTGATGCCAGACGTCTGAATGCTTCAACGCTTCAGGTCCAATCTCCATTCTCTATTTTTTGGACCTGAATCGTTGGAGCGTTCAGATGCCCGTCAAAAACGCTTCAACGCTTGAAGTGCGGGTGTCAAACGCTTCAACGCATCGACGCGGGAAGTTCCTTTGGGTGTTATGATTAGGGTACCCGGCACGTATTTATTATACTACCCTACTTTAATGAAACTACCGTATGTATCACCCCCGTTGTTTTCCATATAATGCATCACACCTGCTGCACGAATGCCTACTCGCTTCTGCACATGCGCAGTTGGCCCATTATAATCTAGGTCGAATGCCTGGCTCCAGGGATCTATAGTGTAATGAAACTCCCATATCTTCCCCCCTACTGATTTTCCATATTATGCTCCACACCTGCCTAAACAATCCGATTTGCGCCTTCCATACTACTCCGCTCACCGAAAGTGACATCATAAGCCTTGTGCGTGCGCAGTTAACATTGACGCGTCAAAGTTAAAATCAAAAAACGAAAAACGAACAAGTCGAGGCAATTTTCAATATTTGATTTTCAATTTTGCGAGAAGTAAAACGAAAAACGAAAATCGAAAATTGAATGTCAAATTTCAATTTGTGATTTTGAGAAACCGAAAACGAAAAACGAAAATTGAAAATTGACGGTCAAATTTCAATTTTTGATTTTGAGAAACCAAAGCAAAAAAAAACAAAAACGAAAATTGAATTGTGCAAGGTTACACGGACCATCCATGAGTGAATCTTTCCACGAATGAGATAGCGTGATTGAAAAATATAACACCTTACGTTCTTGACATTTCATGTGCATGCCACACCTGCATTTTGGCGTAATATCCAGATGGGTTCTTATCGGGGGTCTCTGTGCAGTGCAAATGTTCGGTATACTTAGATCAAGGTCCAGAAACCGGAGCTGACGTCATCGCGTCATCGCCGGAACAGACGTCGTGGTACGCATGCGCAGTCTCTTGTTCCCGCCTCCACCTGAATTCGAACAGGTTTGCTCCTTCTCCACCACTAGAGTTTACAACAGACGAACTACTGAGATTTTTACAAAAAAAGATTCATTATCTCTGTGTCACTGGTTTGGTACCTTATCGTGATATTACATTTCGGAGAAGGTACTAACCACACTTTGTTAATCATTTGTTTCAATACAATGACAACCAAAATTTCAAGACATGAATGATGGCTCAGGTACGGTAGTCTGAAAAGGATGAAGGCATTGTTGTAGGGGACAGCAATAGTTTATACAGGATGAAAAGTCCTGGTTACTTAGACGAAGTTATCATTTTCGCAGCATTTTATATAGTTTCGGGGAAGCATTATTCAGGTTTGACAGACTTTACTAAGTATTTACCTGTGACAGATGCATATGGTATATTCTGATTTGTAAGAAAGAGTATTAGAACATATAGTACACTCCCTGGCAGCAAAGTGTATCCTGTGTGACCATTCGCTGAGCACTTTTGGCATGTACACCGGTGATTACTTAGTGATCGTATAAGTTTATCGTCCATCTAGCAGACTTTACATATTTGGTGAGATTAAGTAGTCTGAGAGAGATTCTATATTTCAACATATTAATTGTACAAAAAACTTAAAACGCACGGAAGTGTCATCACTGCAAAGGCTGTTCAATGTGTGTATATGGTATTTTTATTCAGTACAAAGTAGATAGATAGATTTATAATTTGGTTTCGTACAGAAATATAACAGTCACAGTTTCGGTATACACGCAAACATCTTTCCTCGTAAGTCTAACAACATATTGCCCACTCATGACCTTCGAATTCAAAGTAATTAAATCATCCCTTAATATCTTTCAGAATAGAAATCTCTCTCGGAATTCTTAATCTTGTCAAAAATGTAATGTCTATGCTGTGCGGATGGTGAACTTAGGATCCCTATTAAGTAAGCATAGTTAAATATATATATATTTTTTTTTAATTGATATTTTATTGAATTTTCAGGCATACACACACATACAGGCCCTGAGAGAGATTCTATATTTCAACATATTAATTGTACAAAAAATTAAGAAAATTCCTATACTTCTCCTATATTTTGGCAAATTTCCTCCTATATTTTCACTGTGGACCACTTGCAGGCCTGAGTTGGGCAAACGTGTGTTGACGCTTACTGCAAAGAGTGACTATCAATATTACACTTTTCTGGAGTGTAATTAGCGAGTTGTATAAGTGTTACCACAGAGAACGTTACAGTATGTTGAGTACGAGAATACGATGGAGTAGTGCAAAATAAACTTTTTATTCACGGAGCCTTTCGTATGATTAATAACTACAATAGTTCGATCAACGTCTTTGCAAGTGTAATCAATTAGAGTTGTCCAGCTTAGTATATTATTCAGAATAATTTCGAGGAGTTTGGAATTGTTAACTTGTTCAATTTCTTGGCTGGAAATATACAGTCGAGGTGAGTGTCTTGTGGGCTTTTTTTATGTTTGAGTTGATCACCCATTTATTATGTTATCAGTGACTGGCGATTAGAATAAAACCATGTACACAGTTTGGTCAGTTCCTGAGATATAACATTAATAGCATCAGCCATGATTTTAGCTGAGTGTAAAACACTACTGTCGCCAGCAAAGAGAATACTCTTTAGCTTGTCGGTTTCTTTAATTATGTGGTTAATATTTAGCAAAAAAAATCGTCATGATAGATCCTTGGGAACTGCACAGGTTATGTCGGTAGAAGACGACAAGGTATTATTGGAAATTACACACCGGGACAATCACTCTATGACGTAAGTTACACTCTGAATCAACCGCGTAGTCACGTAAGTTACACACTGGATCAATCACGCAATCACGTAAGTTACACGCTGAATCAATCAAGCAATCACGCAGGTTACACTTTGGATCAATCACGCAATCAGGCAAGTTACACACTGAATCAATCTCGCAATCACGTAAGTTACACTCTGGATCAATCACGCAGTCACGTAAGTTACACACTGGATCAACACGCGATCACGTAAGTTACACACTGGACCAGTCACGCAATCACGTAAGTTACACACTGGATCAATCACGCAATCACGTGAGTTACACATTGAATCAATCGCGCAATCACGTAAGTTACACACTGGATCAATCACGCAATCACGCAAGTTAGACACACTGGACCAATCATGTAATCACGTAAGTTACACACTCACTACGAGTGAGACGGACTCGAGAAAATGTCATCGCATAATTGTATAGATTCGTTCCGTCATGCAGCGCGGTAAATCATGAGATTTGCCAACGCCATCAACGTTAGCCCCCAGGTCCAGTAGCATAAGATTCAGGCACTTCCACGTTAACATTCACGAGTAGCTTCCCTGACACATCAAAGCACTTAAGAAGTTCACGCATTGGCTTATCCCATCAAAATTATGGTGAAACATGGCTTCTTGAGTTTGCTTATCCATGGCCCGTGTAACCTTGCACAGTTCAATTTTCGTTTTTCGTTTTTGGTTTCTCAAAATCAAAAATTGAAATTTGACCGTCAATTTCAAATTTTCGTTTTTTGTTTCTGTAATCTCAAAATCAAAAATTGAAATTTGACCGTCAGTT
This sequence comes from Hanleya hanleyi, assembly GCA_036873755.1. Taxonomy (NCBI): domain Eukaryota; kingdom Metazoa; phylum Mollusca; class Polyplacophora; order Lepidopleurida; family Hanleyidae; genus Hanleya; species Hanleya hanleyi. The sequence continues at coordinate 13,644 of JAVTVY010008146.1, read as the reverse complement.
TTCAATTTTCGTTTTTTTTGTTTTTGTGATCTCAGAATCAAACATTGAAATTTGACCGTCAATTTTCAATTTTTGATTCTGGGATTGCAAAAACAAAAAAAACGAAAATTTATATTTGACAGTCAATTTTCAATTTTCGTTTTTCGTTTTGCTTCACGCAAGAATGAAAATCAAATAAGGAAAATTGCCTCGACTTGTCCGTTTTTCGTTTTTTGATTTTAACGGGTTATGATGTCACTTCCGGTACGCCGAGTAGAATAGAAAACGAAAATCGTGTCGTATAAGAGGTGTGGAGCGTGAAAGGCATGTGGCCCATCAGGCCATCCTCGGGAGCCAGTGTATTGATCGATTTGTTATGGTATCTAAAAAAAAGATCAAGGGGTATCCTCAAAATCAAACCAATTATTGAACAGGCTCAGCTAAGCTCATTACGACAATCCACTAGTTGCACTGTTTGAGATGTGATACCGGCATGCTAATTCAAAATAACCTCGGGGATGAAATGTTCGAGATTGAGGCAACGACTCAAGAACTCACTCGAATCATCAAAAATGTCCAGGTAAACCCTGTACGAGGATTCACGATTTACCTGGACTTGTGAAGATGCACCAGACAGGTCTGGATAGGTGGCATCCCGCTGTTCTCGTTGGTTATTGGCATTGAGGCCTGAGCCAATCAGGACGCAGTCTTAGATTTTCTCATTTCTAAAAATAGATGTTTGGAGCGCTACAAAAGCGAACAGCATTCATGCACACAACCGCTATTTGTTATTGATTTGAAATATAGTATTTATAAAGATACCAACAAAGATGTAATACCAATAAGAGTAAGCATCGCGGTGATGGGTCACGAAATCCGCATATGGCAAGCTGCCCGTAAACCACCATTTCAAACAAGCACACAATCGCCACGTTTGATGCCAGACGTCTGAATGCTTCAACGCTTCAGGTCCAATCTCCATTCTCTATTTTTTGGACCTGAATCGTTGGAGCGTTCAGATGCCCGTCAAAAACGCTTCAACGCTTGAAGTGCGGGTGTCAAACGCTTCAACGCATCGACGCGGGAAGTTCCTTTGGGTGTTATGATTAGGGTACCCGGCACGTATTTATTATACTACCCTACTTTAATGAAACTACCGTATGTATCACCCCCGTTGTTTTCCATATAATGCATCACACCTGCTGCACGAATGCCTACTCGCTTCTGCACATGCGCAGTTGGCCCATTATAATCTAGGTCGAATGCCTGGCTCCAGGGATCTATAGTGTAATGAAACTCCCATATCTTCCCCCCTACTGATTTTCCATATTATGCTCCACACCTGCCTAAACAATCCGATTTGCGCCTTCCATACTACTCCGCTCACCGAAAGTGACATCATAAGCCTTGTGCGTGCGCAGTTAACATTGACGCGTCAAAGTTAAAATCAAAAAACGAAAAACGAACAAGTCGAGGCAATTTTCAATATTTGATTTTCAATTTTGCGAGAAGTAAAACGAAAAACGAAAATCGAAAATTGAATGTCAAATTTCAATTTGTGATTTTGAGAAACCGAAAACGAAAAACGAAAATTGAAAATTGACGGTCAAATTTCAATTTTTGATTTTGAGAAACCAAAGCAAAAAAAAACAAAAACGAAAATTGAATTGTGCAAGGTTACACGGACCATCCATGAGTGAATCTTTCCACGAATGAGATAGCGTGATTGAAAAATATAACACCTTACGTTCTTGACATTTCATGTGCATGCCACACCTGCATTTTGGCGTAATATCCAGATGGGTTCTTATCGGGGGTCTCTGTGCAGTGCAAATGTTCGGTATACTTAGATCAAGGTCCAGAAACCGGAGCTGACGTCATCGCGTCATCGCCGGAACAGACGTCGTGGTACGCATGCGCAGTCTCTTGTTCCCGCCTCCACCTGAATTCGAACAGGTTTGCTCCTTCTCCACCACTAGAGTTTACAACAGACGAACTACTGAGATTTTTACAAAAAAAGATTCATTATCTCTGTGTCACTGGTTTGGTACCTTATCGTGATATTACATTTCGGAGAAGGTACTAACCACACTTTGTTAATCATTTGTTTCAATACAATGACAACCAAAATTTCAAGACATGAATGATGGCTCAGGTACGGTAGTCTGAAAAGGATGAAGGCATTGTTGTAGGGGACAGCAATAGTTTATACAGGATGAAAAGTCCTGGTTACTTAGACGAAGTTATCATTTTCGCAGCATTTTATATAGTTTCGGGGAAGCATTATTCAGGTTTGACAGACTTTACTAAGTATTTACCTGTGACAGATGCATATGGTATATTCTGATTTGTAAGAAAGAGTATTAGAACATATAGTACACTCCCTGGCAGCAAAGTGTATCCTGTGTGACCATTCGCTGAGCACTTTTGGCATGTACACCGGTGATTACTTAGTGATCGTATAAGTTTATCGTCCATCTAGCAGACTTTACATATTTGGTGAGATTAAGTAGTCTGAGAGAGATTCTATATTTCAACATATTAATTGTACAAAAAACTTAAAACGCACGGAAGTGTCATCACTGCAAAGGCTGTTCAATGTGTGTATATGGTATTTTTATTCAGTACAAAGTAGATAGATAGATTTATAATTTGGTTTCGTACAGAAATATAACAGTCACAGTTTTGGTATACACGCAAACAACTTTCCTCGTAAGTCTAACAGCATATTGCCCACTCATGACCTTCGAATTCAAAGTAATTAAATCATCCCTTAATATCTTTCAGAATAGAAATCTCTCTCGGAATTCTTAATCTTGTCAAAAATGTAATGTCTATGCTGTGCGGATGGTGAACTTAGGATCCCTATTAAGTAAGCATAGTTAAATATATATATATATATTTTTAATTGATATTTTATTGAATTTTCAGGCATACACACACATACAGGCCCTGAGAGAGATTCTATATTTCAACATATTAATTGTGCAAAAAACTTAAAATACAATACACAGCAATACACAACATTTACAAAAGTACAACAAATTATAAAGAAAACACGCAACTTTTCATTAAGTGAGGTTGAGCTATTGATATATTACATTTTGATGATAAGTAGAAAATTATTTCCTTAATGGCAGAATTGGCATGAAAAAAATCAATCATCTGTCAATAACAAATGAAGCGAGAACCAGTGGTCAAAAATTCTACGATCTCCATTCTTACTTCTAATAAATTTATCTGTGATATATATAGATTTCATTTTTCTCAGGATCACATCAAAAGTAGGAATTTTGTTCTCTGCTTTCATTTGATATATACAATGTTTTATTGTAACGAGTAAGTAGTCCATGGTTTGTATTGCAGCCCTACTAATCCTAGAATTACTTCGTAATTTCTGTCGTAAATTGAATTTTTATCCCTGTCGTTCCCAACCATTTTTCTATTTCAACCCAAATTGGACGAATCACTGAACATTCCCAGAATATATGAATAATCGTTTCAGCAGAACTTGTACAGAAGGTACACAGATTGCTCACATTAGGATCTAATCTATGAGCAAAAATATTTGTTGTCAAAATTCCAGTCATAATTTTATAATGTAACCACCTAAATTTCTCTTCTCTGTAATTATTTTGTAATAAATATATGTTTTGCCATTCATTTCTACTAAATATTTTTCCAAAAGCTGTCTCCCATTTTAAATTGGCCGTTCGCTTTATAAATGTAGGGGATAATAAAGTATCATTGTATGTCCTACAGCCTTTTGCATCCTTTATAAGCTGAAGTAAATCTTTGGACAATTCCCCTTCAAGATCACTTGATTGTTCTGTATTGAATCTGGACACCTTATTTTCCAATTGCTTATCTAAGTTAATTGGACTAGTTTTTTTTTGCTATAAAGTCGTTTATAATATCTTTTGGTTTCATCTAATATATGTTTTGGTTCTGTGATGATTTTATCTTCAGAATTTTGAATCCGAGTAATAGATTTTTTAATATAATTTCGATGTTCCAGTGTAAAAAAATATTTAGTCCGTTTTTTACCATATTCTGCCCATTTCGCTTTTGTACGAGTATTATACCATCAACCTTATTTTTATTTATTTTTTCTAATTCATCATTTATGGTTCTCATCTCTTGCAGTGTTGTATTTTAGCAATCAATGTCCTTCTCTTCATCTAGTTTTTCCTCCAAGTTTTGTAATTCAGACGAAATTTCGGTTTCCTTAACTTTTAACTGTCGTTTTTTATTTTTTATTCCCTCTAATTTTTAAAAGTATAACCTCAAATAACAATTGTTCATTAATAGTGTAGTTCTCCTGTAAATTATCCCTCTCAGCCTTATATTCTTCTATTGTTTCATTTATAACTGTTTTAACTGCATCTACATAAGCCCTGTCTTTGAGTAAAGAGTTATTGAAATTTCAGAACCCTTTTCCTCTTTGAAGATTTTCAAATTTTAGAGATATGCTAATCAATGAATGATCTGTTCGATAACTTGGATGAATGTTTGCATTTATGCATACAGTGCAGTATATCTCGGGATATTATAGGAAAAAGTCCAGCCGTGCTTGCTTGATTGGGGTGGGCTGCCGCCAGGTATACCTCCTCATCTCCGGATAAAATTCTCGCCATGGATCCACTAAATCTAAAATTTCCTTGACTTCACAAACTTTTAGCCTAGATTTTGGATGGTTAATATTAGAATAATTGTGTCTTTTAACGGATCTTGTACCAAGTTGCAATCCCCACAAATAATATGTTGGCTATTCCATTCTTCTGTCACTGATTGAATATGCTCAAAGAAGTTGGGATCATCTTCATTGGGGGCATATATGGAAACAATGGTGAATGTCAAGTCTGAAGTTTTAATTTCCAACATCAAATAATTGCCCTTTTCTATCTTTTCTCACCTTCAGGACTTCAAACTCAAAATTGTTTCTAAAAAGGACAGCAACCCCTAGAGCGTTACTAGTAAACGGACTGGTCTGGGGTTTATAGCCCCATTCCGACTGCATCTGTTGCATTTTACGCGTAAAATGCACGTCCTGCAAACAATAAATCGAATGTTTTAGGTCTTGTAAATGACGGAATATATCCGTACGTTTTTGTTTGTTATTCAGCCCTCGACAGTTAACCGAGCCCACTGTTATTTCACATTCAGCAGCCATTTAATGGAGGGAGAGAGCTTTTGCATCTGATTTTGGTTGCAAGATTTTGTATGGTGAAAAGCTGACATGCGCATGAACAATAATATAATATCAAACGTTTTTCATTATTACAGTATGGCATCGTGTTTCGGGTTATTGTGTGTATGCCTTTATGGAAGGCCAAATGGCCAAATCAGAAACTCACAGTTATTGAATCGAAAACCTAAGTTTTCAAACAGAAAACATAAGTTATCAAAGAGAAAACCATGGTTTTCGAATCGAAAACTTAAGTTTACGGTCGAAAACCTAGGTTATCTACCACATAACCCCGAGTTTCTCTTTCCTTAACCTCGAGTTTCTATTTCTCAACATCGAAAATCACAGTTGTCACTAGAAAACCTGAGTTATCGAATCGAAAACCTAGGTTTTCGAATTGATAACTTAAGTTTACGGTCGAAAACCTAGGTTATCTAGCAGACAACGGCGAGTTTCTCTTTCAATTTCGAGTTTCTCTTTTATTTGTAGACATTCGTGTAGAAAACCTAAGTTATCAGTCGATAACCTAGGTTTTCGAATTGATGGTTGTCGTGAAGTGAAACTCGACTTTCTAACTTAGAGTTTCGATATCCGGGTACTCTGGGTTTCGCGCCTTTTCCGATTGTTGACCAATCAGAAATGCAGAGATAACCACGTGGCGAAATTAATTATACGGAATCAAACTGCTCACACTGTGTGTTACCGAAGTATTCTCGAAATGTGCTTTGCTGGTGTGAATTACATTGACCTGTCTTATGTCGGTCAGTCTGCTTGACCGCATAGCTGAATTTCAACTAGATTATTTCCCCAAATTCAGTCTGCAGCATATATATATATATATAGCTATTAAACTGATTAAAGGCCTAGTTGTGAGTACCAATACCCTGTCTTTGATAATGCTTGTATAAACTAGGCTCGGTCATACAGGATAGTCTACATTGAATAAATAATCTCAGTAATCCTATTGTTGAATACATGTACATGTTGATTGTGTGGTTCTGTCTGACGTTTTGATCAGTCAACATGCGGGAAAGGGCGCGAAACCTTTAGTACCCGGATATCGAAACTCGAAGTTAGTTAGTCGAGTTTCACTTTACCACAATCGCAAATTTGATAACTTAAGTTTTCTACACGAATGTCCAAAAATAAAAGAGAAACTCGAAACTGAATTAGAAACTCGGGGTTGTCTGCTAGATAACATAGGTTTTCGACCGTAAACTTAAGTTATTAATTCGAAAACCTAGGTTTTCGGTTCGATTACTTAAGTTTTCCAGTGACAACTGTGATTTTCGGTGTTGAGAAATAGAAACTCGAGGTTAAGGAAAGAGAAACTCGGGGTTATGTGGTAGATAACCTAGGTTTTCGACCGTAAACTTAAATGTTCGATTCGAAAACCATGCATGTTTTCTCTTTGATAACGTAAGTTTTCTGTTTGAAAACTTAGGTTTTCGATTCAATAACTGTGAGTTTCTGATTATTTGGACATTTGGCCTTCCACATGCCTTTATATGTTGACTTCACTTGTATGAGAAACAGAAGTAAATAAATAGCAATGAATCCTTTTTCACACATTTTGCTGTGGGTTATATCTTGCCATTGCCTTGTCGAAATCGCTAGATACCTAATCTATAAATTATCAATATATATATGGCAATTAACAAAGTAAGAGATCCCATCTTCTCCAGAAAAACAGAAATACTTCCATATGCAAAAATTTAGGAATCAAATGCGATGTTCGCTGAAAAAAAGTTTTTAATGTTTAGAGCTATAAAACATGGTAAGCAAATAATTTTATAATACTAGTATAGGACACATCAATGTGCCACACGTGCGTGAAACTGCTGTTAGCTGATAAGACCAGCTAAAGTATCTCAAACCATGTGAACCATAAAGTCGCCTAACGTACATGTATCTATGATAAGTACGAGTAGTCGTCACACAAACAGCACGGCGAAGAGCTAGTGTTACATGCAGGAATACTTGCTAGGTCATTTCATTTTAAGTACATGTGGGGAAGAAAACGGCTCGGGCACAAACACCTCTCTGCAGTGCTAGTTATATGCTCGCAGAATCACGTTAGAAAGATATAACCATACTTCATGGTTGAGCAAACGGTTAATCCTCCATGCAAATCGGCATCAATTTGCACTGGTGGTGAAATTAGTACATTACGTCAGGTGTTATCAAATTGAAAGGTTAAGACACAACTTCATGTACTGGGGGGTCAAGTCAAATACAAATCGCATATATGTGTACCGATCATGAAATAAAATCAACAGTGCAATACTATTTGCCGTAAAAACAATCGTAGCAGCAACCTTGTAATAAAGGTCAATTGGTATGTAGAGCTCTATCAATAATTAAGTTTAAAGACAGAATGGAAACATCTCAAGCAACGCATCTAGTAGTATACAACTAGATCAATGATATACTAGAGCAATGAAAAGTATGCATGTATATATATAGTTATTTAGACTGCATCTCCTAACTTCATTGCATATACTCTCTAAAATAATTAGATTGAAAATAGTGACCAATCTATTCGATTGAACATTCCATCTATTAGCTTGAAAATTTCAATCTATTAGATTAAATTTTGTCTACAACAGATTCATTTTATTGTTTTCAATCCATTAGATTGAATATTCAGCAATTACATATATAGGATATACCAAAGAAAGGTGTGGCGTCTATCAGATATATGAAAGGCACAATATAAATTTGAATTGATAAGTACATGTGTGTTGTAAATGTCAGACTCTCTTAACCAGGCCACTAGGGGGTGTCGATCACAGAGTAAAATCATTTTATTATATGAAAGTTCAAAGTTCAGATTACAGGATACTCCATTCCTACCATAAACACCTCGCCGGGGGTCTAATAATACCCCAGTCAGCAGTCAGATTTTTGGACCGGATTCGGGGCCGCGCGCACATCACCGGAAGTGACATCATATATAGTAAAATAGATGTTTGCCGAACATTTCGATTACTTTTCAAGTCTGCATAATACCTCCGTTGACCTAGCGTTAAAAAGAATTATCTGCAAATTATTTTCCCTGTTTATCTGGACAGAGCATATGAAAAGTAGTTCGCTCATGTGCAAAACTGAAGGAGTTGTTTGGCCGGATTTAAACTGAAGCGTGCGTACGTGGGTTTTCCCCTATACGTCATGACAACGTAGTAAAGGTCAACTTCCGTTATTGGAGGCAGGGATGATAAATGAGCCTGTGAAATGGAGCATGCGCTGTGGGGAGGATATTCCTACCATAGTTAATATTTGTTTCAAAGTGTTGTTATTTTATGTTTCAACGTTTTTTGCCTGTGTTTCAACACCAACGTGTTCGTATTATTTCAAGAAAAAGAGTACCTACAGTTTATGGGCTTTCGGCAGCATATCTCACCCACTGATCCTCTCGGTTTGCCCGTGTTTCCATAACAACCGGAAAGAGATAATATACCTTTATCCTGGTCTGGCACTTAGTACTCTGTCGTAGTTGGTAGGCCGAATCTGACAATTTGCCCCTAATTGCACGCATCTTTTTGGTAAATCCGTCCTGATCGTAATCTTCGAATGCTGTAGATTACTGGTAAACCCCAATATTAGATCCCGTTCTACTGTCGTACACAACGTATAACGATGATGGTTGGTGGAGCCTCCCCTAAACCCTCTCTCCTCTTCGGGCGGGGCAAACTTCCTCTCGGGAGCCTATGACAGGCGATAAAAATCATTTTATCGGCAATATTCTTTTCCAACTTCAATTTTTTTACCATCAGATTTCGCGTCACATTTTCGTGTTTTTCCCCGAATCTCCCGAATAGACAACAGATTTCTATTGCGATCATGTTTGTCTTTCCTCATCAAACTGTCTCGAAGATATTTGAGCCTTCTTTGAGGGGATAATATCTTCCTTTATGTCTTTTACTTCGCTTTGCTGGAAGTTCAAGGCCTCTGAATTTTCTGAAAGTTTGCTACCTAAGTCCGAAAAAAACTTTTTCACCTCTTCTATGTCAGATTTCACTTTTTTTTCTGGCTGGTTGACGGTACTTTTAATATTTTCAGTCAGTCTCTTTTCTAAACCGAGCAATAGTTCAGTAATATTACCTGACGTTTTGTCACCACTGGCCATGCTGTCCACGCTATTGTCCGGGGATTTACAATGGGATCACCTTGACCGGGCTGGGTACTTCTGAGAAGCTTGGTATTCCGGTAATCTGAGTACGTTTTTTTTCTATTTCTCGTCTTTTTATTTGTTTTGGCACTGTTCTGTTTCGACATTTATCTTCCAATTCATAGCAGGCACATTCGCAAGTTAAATATCGTTCATAGCCAGGCTGTATTCCGACTAAACAAGGCAAACAGGTGGTGAGCTCGATAACACGTGTGCGTACCGGGCTGTAGCCATAGTGGACAATTGTACAAAAAAACTTAAAACGCACGGAAGTGTCATCACTCCAAAGGCTGTTCAATGTGTGTATATGGTATTTTTATTCAGTACCAAGTAGATAGATAGATTTATCATTTGGTTTCGTACAGAAATATAACAGTCACAGTTTTGGTATACCCGGAAACATATTTCCTCGTAAGTTTAACAGCATAACGTGAACACGTCCACGCATGACCTTCGAATTCAAAGTAATTAAATCATCCCGTAATATTCATCTTTCAGAATAGAAATCTCTCTCGGAATTCTTAATCTTGTCAAAATGTAATGTCTATGCTGTGCGGATGGTTAACTTAGGTCCCCAAGTAAGCATCGTTATATGCCAAAAGTGCTCAGAGGAGGATCAAACAATATAGACTTCGATGGCAGGGAGTGTTCACTCTCAGAAATGTTCAGGGAATACTCCTGAATTGATCAGGTTGTATATCCACAAATTAATTTCATGGATTTTGTCTGAAATTCAGGGTTGATTACCTGAAATTCAGGGGAAAAAAATCCCTGAATGAGAGAATCTTCCATGAAATTCATGCAAATTTATCACCCTCATTAGTAAGATCACGACCCTATTCAGGTACGTAAAATCCTCTGAAATTCTGGAAATTTAGCTTTAATTGAGGAATGATATACCTGAATTTCAGGAAATTATACCTGGATTTCAGGTAAAATCCCTGAAATTCAGTTGTGGATGTACAACCTGATCAATTCAGGAGTATTCCTTTAATATTTCTGAGAGCGTAAGTAGTATGTAAAGGTGAAATTGAGCCCAATTCCCCCCGGATGTAAAAATGACGTCACAATTGAGGGTGTGGCGCCATCTCTACACTATGGATGCAAGGGAGACAACTCGGGCATTGGGGGGTTATTGGGGGGGTGTGCATTGACAAAAAAAAAAAAAAAAAAGTTCCGGCAAAAAAAAAAAAAAAAAAAAATGTATTCATGCGTGGTGATGCGGTTTGGCCGCGGTTTTGGCGGTGATTCGGTCTCGGGAAAAAGCTTCCGCGGAGAAAAAGTAGTCCCTAGATAAAATGGTCCGATGGGGTCGAGTGAGGTATCAAAGTGAAGGTTAGGTGAAGGAGCATCTAATGGGCTGGGTGTGGGGTTAAAATATCGTCATTCTGCGCATGCGCGGCGGCCGAAGGGTATGAAAATAGCCTTTTTGGAGCTAGGGGAGCCCCTAAGGGTCCGATGGGGTCGAGTGAGGTATCAAATTGAAGGTTAGGTGAAGGGGCATCTGATGGGCTGGGCGCGGGGTTGAACTATCGGCATTCTGCGCATGCGCGGAGGCCAAAGGGTATGAAAATAGCCTTTTTGGAGCTAGGAGATTGACTACTGGTCCAGTGGGGTCGAGTGAGGTATCGATGTGAAGCATTCGTGAAGGGGCATCTGATGGGCTGGGTGTGGGGTTGAAATATCGGCATTCTGCGCATGCGCGGTGGCCCAAGGGTATGGAAATAGCGGTTTTGGAGCTAGGGGAGTCCCTAATGGGCCAATGGAGTCGTATGAGGTATCAAAGTGAAGCATTCGTGAAGGGGCATCTGATGGACTGGGCGTGGGGTTGAAATATCGGCATTCTGCGCATGCGCGGTGACCCAAGGGTATGGAAATAGACGTTTTGGAGCTAGGGGAGCCCCTAATGGTCCAATGGGGTCGAGTGAGGTATCAAAGTGAAGCATTCGTGAAGGGGCATCTGATGGACTGGGTGTGGGGTTGACATATCGGCCTTCTGCGCATGCGCGGTGGCCCAAGGGCATGAAAATAGCCTTTTTGGAGCTAGGGGAGCCCCTAATGGTCCAATGGGATCGAGTGAGGTATCAAAGTGAAGCATTCATGAAGGGGCATCTGATGGACTGGGTGTGGGGTTGAATTAGGGTCATTCTGCGCATGCGCGGTGGCCCAAGGGTATGAAAATAGACGTTCGGGTCGAGTGAGGTATGAACGTGAAGCCTAGGTGAAGGGGTATTTGATGGCTGGGTGGCTGCATGTAAAATTTTTCCTGAAAAAAAAAATACGGAACACGGACTTTATCGAAAAACCTGGGAAAATGCCTATATGGGGTATGAGGGGTATATAGGTCGCCGGGCTTAACGGGGCTTGTCTATCAACAGAGTTATCTTCCCCTAGTTCCAGGGTGGGTGTATGTAAAAATTTTCCTGAAAAAATACGGAATACGGACTTTATCCTAAATTACGGGAAAATGCCTATATGGGGTATGGGAGGTATAGGACCATCCTGGGAAACGTACTTCTATACATTTGCGGTAGGGTTGTGGGGTCTCGTTTTACTCGTCTCGTCATTTAGAACATGATAGGAAGTGTCCCCGTGCGAATCGGTGAAATTTTTGAAAAAAGTCACCGAGCCCCATATAGACCCATACTGGGGTATAGGTTCAATGTTTATCCTACTGGGAAACCCACTTCTATACATTTGCGGTAGGGTTGTGGGGTCTCGTTTTACTCGTCTCGTCATTTAGAACACGATAGGAAGTGTTGCGGAGCGAATCGGTGAAATTTTTGAAAAAAGTCACCGAGGCCTGGGTAGGCCCATAGGCCTATACTGCATGGCTATGGGTGTATAGGCCCATACGGGGTGGACATGTTGGAGTCTAGGTGGGCCACTCATGGTCCAATGGGGTCGAGTGAGGTCTTATTTTGAAGCTCTCGTGGAGGAGCACTTGACTACACTAATGGTTCGTCCGTGTTCAATAGTCTGCGCATGCGCAGTCTGGCCGTAGTATAGAAAACAGGCATTTTGGGTGCTATGTAGGGGTGTGTTTGGGTTAGAGATGAGCTAATCACGGTTCGAATGGGTCGTGTGAGGTGTCAAAGTGAAGCTTGTGTGGGGTAGAGTCAGAATGGTGTGTTTTTGAATGCATGTCGCGTTAATCTGCGCATGCGCAGTTGGTTGTAGTAAGTAAAGTGGCCATTTTGGGGCAGCGAAGGAAGTTATTTGGGGTCGAGATGGGCTAATCACGGTTCGAATGCGTCCTGAAAGGTGTCATCTTGTAGTTCTCGGGGTGTACACTCCGATTTGAGGGATGTTCGCGTCATCTGTGACGTCATCGGTGACGTCATCGGTACGAGTAGTAGCGAAAGTGGCCATTTTCGGGCAGTACATGAAGGTATTTGGGGTCGAGATGGGCTATTCACGGTTCGAATGCGTCCTGGAAGGTGTCATCTTGTAGTTCTCGGGGTGTACATTCCGATTTGAGGGATGTCCGCGTCATCTGTGACGTCATCGGTGACGTCATCGGTACGAGTAGTAGCGAAAGTGGACATTTTCGGGCAGTACATGAAGGTATTTGGGATCGAGATGGGCTATTCACGGTTCGAATGCGTCCTCGAAGGTGTCATCTTGTAGTTCTCGGGGTGTACATTCCGATTTGAGGGATGTTCGCGTCATCTGTGACGTCATCGGTGACGTCATCGGTACAGTAGGCAGTACCTGAAGGTATTTGGGGTCGAGATGGGCTATTCACGGTTCGAATGCGTCCTGGAAGGTGTCATCTTGTAGTTCTCGGGGTGTACATTCCGATTTGAGGGGTGTCCGCGTCATCTGTGACGTCATTGATGACGTCATCGGTACGAGTAGTAGCGAAAGTGGACATTTTGTGGGTGCGTGAGGGTGAGTTTGGTGTAGAGATGCACCATCCTTAGTCCGAATGCGTCGTGTGAGGTGTCATTTTGTAGCTCTCGGGGTGTACATTCCGAATTGAGGCATGTCCGAAGCATCTGTGACGTCATCGATGACGTCATCAGTAGGAGTATTAGCGAAAGTGAGCCTTTTGGGGCAGTGCAGGAAGGTATTTGGTGTAGAGATGGACCATCCGCGTTGCGAATGCGTCGTGTGGGGTATCATGTTGTAGCTCTCGGAGTATAGACCCCGATTTCAGGGATATTTATAGCATCTGTGACGTCATTGGTGACGTCATTAGTACAAGTTGTAGCGAAAGTGGGCCTTTTTTAGCAGTGAAGGATGTTATTTTGTGTAGAGATGGACCATCCGCGGTCCAAATGGACCGTGTGAGGTGTCATCT